>PVJX010001375.1:22500-35000 GCA_004027295.1 Dolichotis patagonum
TTTCATTCTCCTTTCTTTCTTCTTCCTCTTCTTCTTTTTTAAAGAGCTTTAAGATACTGTGGCTTATATTCTGACACTTTCTTCCTCTTCACAGCAGCGACCTGGCTGGCCTTTGGCAATGAAATTCAATGCACATGGCTCCGCAGTCAAATCATCAAATTTCCCTGTGTGTATATTAGAGTTTTGTAATGTGTTTCCATTATGAAACAATGCGGAGATAATTGTCTTTGGTAGCAATTAGCTAACAGGTTTGTTCAGTGCTATTGGCAGAGGCATCCATCATCCCCTTCCCTGACCACACTTTTGTCTAGCGAGGACTATGGAGATCAATAGAATTCTATAGAGGGGAAATCACCTTAGCTTTAATGAGCTGCAAGCTTCAGTCAGTCTTGGTTTGTATGTTTAATTTTTTCCTTTTAAAATTAGAAATTAGGCGAAAAATTCTATTCCTTTGTGTGTGTGTGTGAGTACTCTATATACTGTTACTTTCACCAGATCCATGCTCAATTTAAATTGTTTTTCCTTCTATACAATAGTATGACTAACAGCATGGGGCATATAAGCAATGTGATCTCAGTAACATACTCTAATAAGGAGCATATCCACTTTTAAGGAGTATTGCTGAGTTTTTGGGGGGATAATTCTTGGAGTATGATATGTAGTTTCTGCACATAATACTCTAGTGAGTTAAAATGAAACTTGAGTGGCATTTCTGTAGCTGACAGTTTTATTGTACTTATTTTGTTATTGGCCCTGATTAATTAATGTTTTACTGTTTTTTAGGCTACTTTTCTATTGTACTATAGTTTTGTCTCCCAACCAAGCAATCATTTTGTTTGTCTTTGAGACAGGGTCTTGTTATGCAGTTTTTGCTGGCCTTGAGCTCACTTTATAGCTCAGGCTGGTCTCAAACTTGCAACAATCTTCCTGCCTCAGCTTCCTGAGTCCTGGGGTTACAGGCGTGCACCACCACGCCCAGCTTGAAACAATCCTACGGACAGGATAGATAGTACTTAGATTTCAGTTCTATAAGTAAGGGTAAGTGGCTTGGCCGTGGTTCTCTAATTATTACCACATCAAGAGGGCTCTAGATCCTCAACCCTATTCAAGTGAATTTTGTTTTCCCTCCCAAATTAGTGTATTGAAGTTTACCTACAGTGTACCATTTTCCTTTTCTCATAAATTCCAAATGGAATCACCAGTCAGGCTGTTGTCAGGGTTTTCTGTGGCCTCAGAATACCCCATTGGGGCTGGCGGAGCACTGGCAGCTGGTAGACAGGTTAGGAGACTGAGACTGTAGGAGCTGTAAATGCAGTGGCAGTGCGGGGCGTGGCACAGTGTGCCAGTGCTCAAACTCAGCTGCTCGCTCCTCCTCAACAGCTGCCTCACTGGGTTACCGTGAGTGAAGTGGTGCTTAGAATAGTTGTTGGGGAAATGCTGTCAGAATCGGCTTGCAGGTTTACCTGTCCCATTGCAGGCCGGGGCACAAGCAGCAGATGAAGAGCTCTTCACTGTCGTGCCATCAGTCTGCATGACTGAGCCCTGCCCTGCTCAGCAGATGCTCAGTGTGGGATATTACCTGTAGCGTTTTGATTAATAATCAGTAACACATAGCTAGATTGTACTGGAGTCTGTTTTCTTAAAAGTGAGTCTTTATGTTTTGAACGAATCCTTTAAGTTTCAAAGTCAATTTTATTTTATTTTAGATTGCAATTTCTTAGTGCACCAAGGAAAAGACTAATTGGAAAGTGATGATCAATTACAGATTGAGTTGCTGAATTCCATTTTATAATTTATCTCTGGGCTCTCACCTTCCCATTGTAACTTTTATATGAGTTGTAGAGATTTTTACCTTGGCCATGACTAACACACACACACACACACACACACACACACACACACACACACACACATACTCTCTCTCTCTCTCTCTCTCTATCTATCTATCTATCTATATATATATATAGTTCAGGGTTTCCAGTGTTACCATAGGTCCTGCTTTCAGTTGAGCCTCAAATGTTCAGTGTGTGAGTTTTACAACAAAAACTCTGATTTCTGATTTTCTACGTACAGTTCTATTATAGACAAATTCATTAATGAAGGATTTCCTAAGTAGAATAGGTGCAATCACTGAAATTAACTTTTCTTTTCCTTTTCCTTCTTTCTTTTCATTTTGTATTCTAATTATACCTGTTCATAGAGTGCAGTGCAATAATTTGATGCATGATCAAATCTGGATCATTTGTATTTCCATTGCTGTAAACAGTTTTAACATTTTTTATTAATATGTAATAAGTGTACATGTTTATGAGGAATAGTGTGATATTTCAAGTATATATGTATTATATAATAATAGGTACTGATCAAATTGAGATAATTACTTTTTGTAGCTTCTTGTCATAACTTTGTGTTTGGAGCTTTTCTCTTCTGGTTTTTTATGAAATATATATTCATTATATATATTATAAAATATATAAAATATATTTTGTGAACTCCAGTTACTCTAGCTTTAGAGTACACAGCAGAGCACTCCACTTACTGCTCCTGTGTTTTTATACTCGTGCTGGTCAGCTTTTCGTCAGTGTCACAGAATATCTGTCGCAAACGTTTTGACAGAACAGTTGTTGGCTCGTGGTTTCAGAGTGCTGAGTCCGTGGCTGGCTGGCAGCAGGGTAGAGACCTCATGGCAGGAGGGCATGGTGGAGGAACATTGCTCAGGAAGCGGAGAGGGAGGGGAAGAGCAAGTGAGGAGGGGCCAGGACTGGTGGCTCCCAGCGGGCCTCCTGCTCCACTCCCTCCAAGGAGCCCTCCCCTCCTAAGATTCTATTACTTCCCCAAATGTGGTCAGTAGCATTCATTTCATCAGTGGACTAATGGACGGATGAATTTACAGCCCTTGTGAATCAGTCACTTCCCAAATCCTTTCAGGTTGCTTGGTTTTGTGTAGAGAGGGTGTTTTTTTGTTTTGTTTTGTTTTTCCTTTGAGACAGTATCTTGCTATGTAGCTTAGGCTGGCCTCTTTCTTTAGCTTCCCAGATGCTGGGATTCTAGGCGTATGCCACCATGCCTGGCTCTTTGAGGGAACTTTACATCCAAATCATAATAGTACGCATAAGCATAAAAGGTTCCCTTTGCCCCCCTCTTCTCATGTTTTAGTAATTGCATTTTATTTTCAGATCAACTTTTTTTTACATCCACATATCAAAGAAAACATGTTGTATTTGTCTTTCTGTATTTAACTTATTTCTCTTAACACAGTTCCTTTGATTCTATTATGCTGTATACAGTAGAATATTCTTTATATGGCTAAATAATATTCTATTGTGTATATATACAGCATTTTCTTTGTCCATTCATATGTTGATAGAAATCTAAGCTGATTCCCTATCTTAGCTATTGTGAATAATGCAGCAGTAAACATAAGCATACAAATTTATCTTTGATATGCTGGTGTTATTGGAAATATCTTTAAAAGGGAGATCATCTAAATGTTCAATTGTTAAGAAAGTCATCTATAAATATGTTGTAATCACAGTTATTAATAGTCTAACATTATAGTAAACTTACAAGTTAACCATGTTGATTATTCCTGAATCTAAATATAAGTGATTAAAATTTCTGAAGACCCACTGGGAAAATATCTCAATCTTCATTATAAGCTAATGATTGTTTTTGTTCCTTAACCATTTTATACAACTTTTTTCTACTTTCCATATAGCAGTACAGGATACTCTCCCTGACTTTAAGACGGACCAAGACTTGAAGTAGTCCTATCATTTAAAGATGAACAGTATAGTAGAAATATGCTTTGTTTTCCTTCATATTTTCTAAAGGATATATGCTCTTCTACCAAACTTGTAAATAGTTCCCTATTAGGATTATATTTTTTCCATGGATTACTAGTTTTTGATGTACTTCTTGGTACTATGTAGTTTTTGATCTACATTTGGTACTGTGTTAGGCCTCCAGTACACAATGCAATCAAATCATCTTTAAAACTTAGGTTAATAGAAGGAAGTCTGAGAAGGTATCCAGGAGCTCCAGTAGTGCAGTCGGTAGCGTGCGGTACTTTTGCGGCAGTACGTCAGAGAGCAGGCATCCAGCAGATGTTTGGGTCTGATTAGAGTTTGTGTGGTCCCTTCCTAGCACTCCGTACTGCAATATTGATGCCTTTGGCATTCACATTCTTTATTCTGCAGGTTATCAAGAGGTGTTTGAATGCTGACTATGGTGGGTGCTGTGTTACAGTAGATAGAATGAGAAATAAAACCCAAGAAAGAACTCACAGTTTAGTGGAGTGCGTGAAGCATATACATGGTAATTATGAGTTTGTCTTTGCGTTTAGAGGTGAAAAGGTGCTGGAGGAGTCAAAGCACGCATATGTTCTGGTTTACAGAAGCAACCGTGGCTTCGTGGCTTGGGTGTGACCATAGGAAGAGATGATTTAACATAGAGACCTTTGGGAACAAAGGAAGGAAGATGGCAGTGTTTACTGTCTACCTAGAAAGAGTCCAGACATGCTCACTGAAAATGTTATACAATCATAGTGGGAATTTAGGTTGGACACATGCAGGTGAGGTCATCTGAGAGAAAATACTGAATTACAGACCTAGGTGCTTGTATTGAATTTAGCAGGCAATGTGAAGCCATTGATTGTTCTGAATAGCAGAGTGATATGATTAGAGCTTTCAATTTTAGGACAGGGTTCTTCACTAAAACAGTTGTAAAGATATTATTGGCCTAGAAGTAACTAGAATTATGTATAAATTCTAACATTTTTCTGTAACTCCACCACCTCCCTTGAACTCAAGAAAGCATAGTGGAATACAGTTGAAGGAGAGAAATACTATTATAAAAATTACTGAATTAATTTGCACAAAACACATAAATTTACTTGGTATTAGTTATAAGTAATTTGAAGGTAATTTGTAATTACTCATGATACAGAGCTATGTGTTTTTGACAGCAATTAAGAGCCAAAATTGAAGATGATTTGGTAAAACTATATAGAATGGTCAAAGTGGTAGATACTGGATATCATGAGAAACCTTATTAATAAGCTGTTGCATTATCCTTAGCAAACTTTAGTTCTGAGCTAAGGCTTACAGTGAAAGTGATAAGGAAATAAAATTTCAGGAGGTGACACTTTACTGGATACTGACAGTGAGGACATTAAGGGCACCTAGGATAAATCTGAGATTTTAAACTAGTTATATTATACTAAGAGTAAGAGTTGCTGTCTTAGTTACTTTTTACTCATTGCTGAGACAAACTACCTGATGCCCAAAGTTGGGAAAGGAAAGGTTTATTTCTTACAGTTTTTGGAAGTTTCAGTCCATATTTAATTGGCTCCAAGGCAGGGTGGCATGGCGGGACTGCAGTTCATAGTGACTGCAAAGAGCAAAACGGAAACCCACAAGAGAGAGACATGCCTTCCTCCTGCCATTACATCACGTCCTGGCTCCATCCCTAGGTGGGTGTAGTACTCACACCCCCAATCCAAGCACTAGACAATGAACCAATCACCAATGCATAATGCAAAGGCATGAGGCTTGGGGGCCACTGACATAAACCATGACAGTTGCTTAGAACAGAGATTGAAGAAGATGGAATTGAGTTTGAACTATTAAATTGAGATTCCAAAGGATATCTTATAGAATAATTTTGTGGAATTGGAAATGTTAGGTTCTAACTATGCTCTATATACAGCAGTCAGTAGCATCTAATGAACTATTTTCCATGATAATGGGTACTAATTTGCCTTGGCTGTTAATGTTGGTATCTTACTGAACTTCTTATATATCCTGTTACCAGAAACTTTAAATGATTAATGTTTCCCTCCTTATATTTTTCTCAACATCTTGTGAAGAAAACTAATATATATATCTATATCTATATATCTGTATATCTATATATCTATATATCTATATATCTATATATCTATATATCTATATATCTATATATCTATATATCTATATATCTATATATCTATATATCTATATATCTATATATCTATATATCTATATATCTATATATCTATATATCTATATATCTATATATCTATATATCTATATATCTATATATCTATATATCTTTATCTATATATCTATATATCAAACTGGACGGTGGATAAATTGTTAGGGTAGAGGAAGGTGGTGGTGAGGGTAGTTGGGAGAAGGACTAAGGAGTTTGCAGATTGATCCACAGCCTGAAGTGATGAGAAGAATGAAAGGTTGATGATATGCTATTGCTTGATCTAGACAAAAATAATCTCTCCATCTCTACTGGACATTTTGCCTGCAAAGCATCTAGAATTGAAAAATGGTTTATGTATGCTAATTTGAGTACAGACCTGATTTCACATAATTTATTGTTTCTGTCTAAAGGAAGTGATTTGAAAAATTTACAATAAAGTAGAATTTCCTTAGATCTTTAAAATATGCATTAATTTATGTAGATTGATGTATATGAAAAAATCTTTAATATTTTTACTTTGGTTTGCTACAGGATATTGGTTTTTGACATGTTTAGTCATTCTAGAATACTTAGTGTACAATCATGTTGATTTGGTTTTCTCCTTTAGAAACACAAATTTTTTTTTTCTGTACTGAAGATTAAATCCAAGGTCTTCACACTGAGCTAATCCCTAGTCCTTTTTATTTTGACTTTAACTTGTCCGGGCTGCATTCAAACTTGTGATCCTCCTGCCTTTTCTCTCAGAGGGCTGAGATAACAAGCGAATACCACTATGCCCGGCAGAAATATGATCCCTTAATAAGGTACTTTTTGTTTGTCTTAAAAGAAGCATTTACTATGGATGCCAAATTATGTTGTATCCTTGCTCCTTTTAATTAAAGACCCGTTCTTATTTTACTTTTTTTTTTACATGAGGTGATTTGACTAGGGACAGAAGTTTGGTTTAAGCCTATCAAGACACCAAGTCCTTTTCCTGACAATTTCATAATTATAGAGTGGAATGTGGAAATTATGAAATTGAAAATGACTGCCCCCCACACACACATACACAGTTAGTTAAATTGACTTGCCACTAAATTCCCTTCTTTGCAGTTGCTTGCTTCTGCAGTCTGCGGGTCTTTGTCTGTATTCTGTCCCTGCTAACTCTTGCCTTTCACCCTGCAGTACATACATTGTTGTCAGACTGCAAGGCTCTTAGTATGGTACCCTTAATTATTTTGTACCTGTGTGTCAATCTCTGTTGAATCTTGTGCTATTTTTTTCCCATTTAGTTTTAAGTCTTGAACTCTCGTTTTGACCTCAACATTTAGGTTTCCTTTGAGCTTAATCCATTATCTCTTCAAAGTGCTTCTGAAGTTCAAATTTTCTTTCTCTTCTAGGGGCTGGGTGTTCCATGCTGCCCTATTCCATGGATATCATCTTTGGTCCCCATTGTTTCTGCTACTTTATCCCCTGGCTTAGAGTGCTTTGTAGTTTTGATGCTTCCTTGCAACTTTATTTTTTAGCTGCTTTAGGCAATTTGAATAAGCAGTGATCATAGTGTCTGATAATTGCATAGCCCATATTGTATTTCAGGTGCGAAGTTTTTACTCACGTAGACATTTAATCATCAGAACATCTTTAGGAGGCAGGTAGAAGTATTGTCCCCATTTACAGATGAGGCAGCCAAGGGACTGGGAACTTAAGTGATTTGTCCCAAGTCACAAAGTAGGTAACAATGGTATAAGTCCATAGCTCACGATCCTAACAGTTTTGCTAAGCTGCCTTCATGGGTGGGGCAGAGAAGAGGGGGGATATATTTTATAAGACAATTTCGTGTTGGGAAACATATGGTTAAATCATTTTTATGAGTCAGAAAGCTTTCAAATCACTACTGTAGTTAACAAATGTTGTTGCCCATACACAAACTCATCAGATTTCCCAGTGTACCCAAAAAAAGATCTTACTTTTTATAACTCTCCTTATAGAGCTTTAAGGGCTTGTGTAATTCATTTACTTAGGTCTTATAGTATTATATATCTTTATAAAAAGGACTTAACATAGAAGTGCTTAACCTTTACTTCTTAATGATGAGCTTTTAAATTGTTATTGTGCTGACATAATTAGGTGTAATGCCTACAGTGCTTTGTGTATGTAGCTATAAAAAATAAGTAAGGTGATCTAGGACTGACAGTAAGGCCGTATCTAGGAAAAAATCCTATGGAAGGTTGAAATTGAACGTGGTAACTGCAATTATCTAGAAGAAAGTCTATTACCTTATGATAAAACTGTCAAAATAATGATTGGGTACTCCCACAAATTGTACAGAGAATCAATAAAACCAGTATTACGCCATGGTTTGAGAATTTAAGAATTCCACTTTCTCCTAATTGTTAAGAGGATGCTGATATACTTAAAGAATAAGATAATTAAGTGTTTTTGTAATGTTTCATTTTATAACTTTTTTAGAGTAAATATTTTGCTTGAAAGGGTTGAGGAACAACATTCTTGGCAAATGTGAATAGAATTTATTCGTTAGCTAGTTATAAATATGCAGACAATATGACTTATTTTCGTTTGCTTTGTGCGAACATAAAACACAACATTTGGAAGTAGATTACAGATAATTTCTGCTTCTTTAGGAGCCAGTGTCTTGCTCTTTTGGGTCAGGTTGACCTGTAATGTCATTGTTTATGGGCTACCAAGAACTGAGACTTAAATTTGGAGACTTGAACTCGAACCCAAGCCTACATTCTTCTCTGTTGACTTGTTATGTGCCTGACTGCAAAAATGAACATTTTATATTTCATTGGAGAAACTTACTCTTACTAAAGCTGATTAGATAGGTGAATGTTTTGTCTTTTTTACTAAGCCATCTAACCTCTAATTTCTCATGTTTGTTTTTCAGTCTAGCATGTTTTATATAATTAACATCGACCTAACCTTTGGTGAACATAATCTTCCTTGTCTTGGTTCATCGCTTGGTCTCACCCCACATACACAAATGTTTGTTGAATTGAAGTAAATATTTTGTTGATATTATATCTACTATTTACTTGTGACTCTTAAGATTGAGGTTCTGTTGAGGAATTTTGTGAATGACACATAAAACTTGGACTAGACCTTGATAGTTTACAAAAAGTTATATACAGTGATAAGATTCGTGAACACTTGCTTGCAAATAGTTTGGTTCACGAATGGAAGTACTTGGCAAACCTTTGTTTTTGTTTACAGACTTCATCAGATAACAAACATGACTGAGGCTATTTTTCCTACACAAATACAAATGTGGCCATTCTTTTCAAAATCATAGGACGAATTAAGTTCATGGGCTGATGTACCACTCCACTTTATTTGACTCATACAAGTCTTTGACATAGTTAAGACAAAAGGTATTATTGCAAGTTCATCAGTGATTAACTGAAGTTTAGATAGATAACTAGCCTTGTTACATACTGAAAGAGGGTAAAAGCTAGCAGTTGAACTTGGGCCCAGGCCTACATGTCACCTCACTTATCCTTACTACATACCTGAATGCACAAACTAACAAAGCAATAAACGAGTGAAGGAACTCAGGCCTTCCACTTGCCATTATTTAATGAATGGGCATTGAAAACCTCATTTAGATATTGCCCAAGTGCTTAGCTTTGTTTAGCGTCATGAACTTCTCCTTTTAACTTAAATTTCATCTATAACAATTCATGTGCCTTTCTACCTGTTGAATAGAATTATGGTTTGACCCTAACTTTCCCCTTGAGTAACATCCTTGGGAGCCATAAATTGCTCTCCTTTAAAATCAAGTAACATCTGCCTTTCAGTATTCTAAACTAAAGATAATTTTTGTAAATTGCCTAGTATGGTGCTTGGCAAATAATAGGTTCTTGAATAATAGTGATTTTTGTAGCAATAGGCAGAATCCAGTAAGGAATTAATTTGCTCTTCATTTTCTTAAAATTTGAATTCTTTGAGGATTTTGGAAATTTTTTTCTGGAACTTCCTGAAATACTTTTTGTGATCCTCCGTATGAGAAGAAACTTAGTTACATCAAAGCTGAATAGAATGGAGGCTGCCCTAACATTTCCTGAAATTTTTTCCTATTTGCTTTTGAAGTAGTGCTACATCAGCATACATTTAGGTCTACCCGCATGTGGGAATTTCCTTTTTATGCCTGTGACAGTTAGTTAGAATTGTGTCTTGCAATACAGGTTGTATCTTACAACCAAGCTTGTTTTAAAACTCTCAGGTCTTTATGAAAACAACTGGTGGTAATGGAAGGGTTATATATGTCACAAAGTGTTTTGTTTTGTTCTGTTTTGTTTTTGGCAAAGATTAAACCCAGGGCCTTTGCACTGAGCTAAATTTCAGGCTGGGCAACTTTTGATACTTTGGCCTCAGTCTTCCAGAGTGCTAGGGTTATAGCTTTGTGCCACCATGCCTGCTAATGAGGGGGTTTTTGGGGCAGCGAGTTCACTAGAAAGTGTTTGTTTTGTTTAATACAGTGTTTTATTTTGTGATTATGTTAGATTTACAAAAAAATTGGGAAGATAGCACAGAGAGTTTGCCCTCTACCTGTCATTCAGTCTTTACTTATCCCTAATTCATCATCCTGTATTACTGCAGTACATCCAGGAACACTAAGAAATTCATGATGGTACGTTATTATTAACACAGAAACAGATATCGTTCAGGTTCTACCCATTTAGCCCCTAATGGCCTACTTCAGTTGCAGAGTCTAATCTGGGATCCTACATTGCACTTAGCTGTCATGTTTCCTAAGTCCCTTCTAGTGTGTGACCATGATATTTTCAGGGACTCCCATCAAGTATTCTGTATAATGTCTTCAATTTGGGTATGTCTTAGTATTTTTCTCATGATTACATTGAACTTACAGGACTTGAGAAAGAACAGCACAGAGATCAGGTTTCTCCATTTTCATATCATATTAAGGAGTACATGAGGCTAACATGACTTATCACTGTCTGTGTTAGCCTTAGTCTATTGGCCAGGGTAGTGTTTCCCAGATTTATCCTCAGTAAAGTTACTATTTTTCCCTTTCCATGCTCGACATTTGGAGTCCAGTTACAAATTTAGGTCACACAACAAGGAGGGCAGCTAAACCCTACCCTCTGTAGGGAAGACTATCAAGATTGATTATTTGGTTTGCTTTGGAAGGGAGTTTTTTCTGCCTAGTTATTTATCACTTATACACATAACCTTGCATATAATTTATTTTGTGATTTTGGTTTTGACCCCACTGAGAGCTTTTTTTCTTTAAAGAGACACAAAATAAAAACAATGGTAGTTTAAAAAAAAGATAATAAGAAATTGACAATGCTGCTAGAAGCTTTTACTTAGATTTTAGAGTTAAATTTGTATAACCAGTTTTAATCCTTTTCTTTAATACTCTGCACTCTCTTTCCTCTATTTCTCATAAACTGACTAAAAACATATCCTTGACTTGTCATTTACTTCAGTGATGAAACTATCTAACAGTAGTTTCCAATAAAGCTTCTCTATAGGAAGTCTGATAAATTCTCTTAGGTTGTACTTTTGTCTTCATAAACAAGCCTTATAAGCCACAAATGTAAATTTGCTTAATCTGACCTAAATTTTGGCATTTGTTTTATGTAATAGGCAATACTTTAATTTTGGGTTTTAGTTTTACTTATCACCTAGTTTTAATTATTTGGGTAATACTTTTTGAAGTGGAGAAATCAAAACAAAAGTGAGTTTTTCTTTAAACTAGACCTGACATTTTCCATCTTGCAGTTACCAGTCCCCATAAATTACCAAAAGCCCTAGAAAATCAGTGAATACTTTCGTATGTAAACCACTGGGTGGGCACTGTGCCCTATACTCTGTTTATTAAACTAAATTTTGAATTATTGTTTCAGAGCTTAATTTTCTGCATTTACAATGGTAACTTTTCTTATTGAGTTTTAAGACTTTTGATCAACATTCAATAAAGAATAAGATAGTATATCTTAATATTCCTTTAAGTAATATTTTGCATATTTAGTTGCTTTAGTGTAGTCATCCATTATTTTTATTAATATGAAAAATATACTAAATGAGAAAAAAGAGGTAGTGTTTACACCCTGCCCATTGACAAAATTGAGGTTATAGTTTGAGGCAGACATTATTCTTACCACTTATTCATACCCAACAGCATTTTCCCTGTTTTTACTTATCTGTGTTTGTAACAGAAACAAGTAAGAATGAAAGATCCCTGAATAATTTGTGAAATTTGAAAATGGAACATTAATAAATGGCTCTATTTTGACATACGAAGCAACAGATTGTCTTCCCACTCCAGTACAGCCATCCAGAAATGAGAGGTGTCTGTCCCTGAGGGCACGGGAAGTAGACGGCACCTCACAAAACCATTTGATGGTCCCACGTTCCTTAGGTCCGTCAGTGATGTTCTTGGTCTGGGGCCACTGACCAGAATTTTTTTTTTTGGAAGGTGAAAATCTGTGTCTTTAGCTGAACTATGTCAGGCAGAAACACTGAGAGAGAAATGAGATGTACAGATGGGTGACAAA
>PVJX010001375.1:40000-166073 GCA_004027295.1 Dolichotis patagonum
TCTCAAATTTAAGATATAAAATTTAGGTTGTTACCAAAACTGTACCTATGTTCTTGCCTATGAACATTCTCCCTCTTTCCATGAATTTTTCCAATCCTGGGCAACACTTTTAATGACTTAGAATGAGCTGTTTTCTAATTACTTAGAGAGGCAGACACCATAATGTGATATGGGTCTTTGCCAGCCGCCGAAAACACAAGAGATGTAAGTGAGAAGGCTACTTTGCAAGCAATCACCTTGCAAAGCAGAGACCTTCCCCATCTCCTGGAATAATGCAGACTTGATCACACAAGCCCTCACTGGTATCACTTTAAGGAGCAGCCAATGTCTTTTGTGGAATATGACACTCATGATCTAGTTAGGTTTTCTAGCAACCCTAGCAAATTTTGGTAGGTCTTTGCTTCCTGCTTTTTTCTCTGACCTTCAGCCAAAGCCTTCTGCTTGCCTCTAACAGCGTCTTTCTGTAGCAGTATATTTGCCCTATTTGGAGTCCTAAATGTTTTTAAAATTTTCTTGCTAATATTTGGATTGGAGGAAAATCCAGGCAGGAGGACGGAATGCTATTGAGTTCAGGTCTGGAAAATAAGACATGTTAATCTGTAATGTTTCTGATTGCCTTTGAGTATCATAGCAATAGTGACAGGGAAGAATAGCCTAATGATGGGCCTGGTTGGCCAAAACCAAATTGTTGCCCCATCATTACCTAGGAAGGAGATTTGGAAAACTGTTTAAATTCCTCATGCCTCAGTTTCTTCATTCATAAGATGGGGTTAGCAGCCTGGTAGGTATGAGCCAAAAATCCAGAAAGTTAGAACCAGGCATGGTGGTACATGACTGTAATGGGAGGCTGAGACCATAGGATCGCAGTGAGTTCAAGGCAAGCCTGAAGTACATAACAAGGCCCTGTCTTGAAACAAACAAATGAAAAAAAAATTGTTTCACACTGTGAGGATTGATCCCAGGGCCTCACACATGCTAGGCCAGGCTGCTGCCACTGAACTACACTCTCACGCTAAGTGACAACTATAAAATGGTGCCTGAGGTACTGTACTTAAAAAAAAAAAAAAGCTAGTTTTGTTTTTTTTTTTTAGAAGTAGAAACTTGTTAAGTAGAATGTTAAGTAGCACTCCTAAGTGTTTGACTGACTTGGTACACATATGAAGAAAGTTTTGTGAAATTTTAGAAATGTGGGTACAACATTCATAGTCTTTACTATATTCAGTAATGATAAATATGCAGTATTTAATACTTTTGTCATTTAATTATGTTCTTAAGAGGAAGTTTATAATTACATCTTAAACAATAGCCTGTTGACATAAATGTAAATGCTGATAAAAATAATACACAACTATTAAGAGCTGTGTTTATATGTGTAGCTGTTAATAAAATCATTTGACATGCTCGTGCCAGAGCACCATTCTTTTTTGGGGTACCCAATATTAGATATTTTCAACACTTACTTTAAAACATACATCATATTGCCTTATATTCTGCATTTCCCAAGTGCAATTTCAATGTTTATTTAAATACTTACATCATATTGCCTTATATTCTGCATTTCCTAAATGTAATTTTTTAAAAGACCACTTATTGATAATGAGAAAACTTCAAATTAAGTGAAATGCATATGCCTATCTAAAAATTGCTGTAATGGAGAATTTAAGCAGGACTTGGATTTTTGAGTAGCCTCCTCTTTCGTTTGTCAGTTTCACTAATTAATGTATTTTATTTGTATCTTATATAGAACAGCTTGTGAGTGATAAAGGAAATATTGCTGCTTTTAAGCATCTTGAAAAACACCCTCATGCAGTTCCTTAGTCTGTCCTATGAACCACATTCCCAAGTGGCATTTTGGGTAAACAGATACACAACGTATCTGTGACATTAAAACTTCATTGTGGTGGTGGGGGAGCAGAGCAACTGAGAAGAAAGTGTCCGAAATTCTCCTTTGGTGGGCCGTAATAAAACAATGCTAACATCTATAGGGACCAACCTTAGGGCCGTATAAAACTGAGCTTGAAATCTGAAACCTTGTAGCTTCACAACTAGTAATAAACTTGTAAGACTTTTTCTTATCTTCTTGGGGTGATCTACAAAGAGCCTAATTTTTCCTCCATGTAAAAGCTCCTAGATTTTGCAGAAATCTGATCTCTTTTTCTCTACATTGTGCTAAACATTCCTTGCCAGATTTTTAAAAATGTTAAATGACTTCAAATTTTAACATCCTGATCAGCCTCTTACTAAAAATATGAAAAGTCACATGGAATCAAGTGCCAGATGATTGATAGACAACACAACTTCTCTCCATTTCACAGTAGGAGGAAGAAGAAGGCTTGAAAACGTAAGGGATGGCTTTAGTGAAGGAGATGAAAATTGAAATTTTGATAACAGAAGTTTTGGCCAAGGAAATGACAACACAAACATTCCACATTTGGAAGACGTGTGTGGGGGCTCAAGGAGTAATTAAGTATGCTCATCGCATTAACCAAGTGCTTAATAAATACTCACTAATGCCTGTTTTTTTTGGTTGATGTTATATAGTGGCTGTAAAGCTGCAAGTTGCCTGAGATAACTTTCTTTTTCTTTTTCTTTTTTTTTCTTTCGGTACCAGAAATCGAACTCAGGGTCTTACACTTCCTTGCCAGGCAGGAGCTGTGCTGCTGAGATATACCCCAGGCCCTGAGATAATTTTCTGATCAGTGAAGATACTTAAATGTTTTGGATGTGTCTTCTTATTCTCACAGAACCCTTTCGTATTTGATGACTCTTAACAATTTCTTCCATGATTGTGTTCTGGTTGGAAAGTAGAATTTAATTTTCCTTGTAGCGTTCCTTAATGTTAAAAGATACTTCTTATTCAGGTTTCCAGGAAAGACATTGACAGGTCAACCCCCTGGGGATCTAGCTTGAGACCTTCATGCCCTTGGTGTTCAGGGGCTTTACACGGTCACGTGAAGGAAGGACTAGCTACTGCCTGATGTTTAGGGTTTGTCGTTTTGGAGCTCAGGCTCTCAGCAGCCACATCGAAGAGGTAAAACTCCAGGTATCCCTGGGCTGTAAGCAGGAGCATCTACCTTCTCCCATCTAGGTTGTCATCTGCAGGGATTGTTTCCGGTGTCGCTGTGGGGAGGGGCTGTTTTTATTAGGAAAGGTGCACTAGGTTCTCACGTCACAGTTCTGACTGCACACACAGTTTCCTTCCAAGCAGCCCTCTTCATCTTCACGCCTACATCGCCCTTCACTCTCATCTTTCTTCTGTGCTGCTGCTGGCATCCAGAGCACGGTCAGCTGGTGCTGGGCCACGTTTCATGTTCGGACCTGTTTGTGGCCTTGAATTTGGGTTCCCAATTATATATGGTCTTCTCTTTCAGTTCAGAGTTAGTCAAAAAGCACTCTTTGCAGACTCTCGAGAGTCCTGAGAACACAGGTTATTTACCTGTATATTACTTCCAGGATTAGCGGATTGTTTGTCCAACCTTACTCTAAGGAAATCAAGCATTCTAATAAAAATGGGTGTCACTATCAGTAAGTTTTGGGAAGGTCTCCTTGCTTGATTGCTGAAGTGAAGTGTTTGAAATGCCCTTAGCCATGTGGTTAAAGGCTAGACTTAAACTATACCTCCTCCTCGGAGTGGTAAAACTTTAGCTTAATAAATACGAAGGATTTCTACCAAATTCTTTTCAAAGAACAGCTTTGATAGTGAACTGGGCACGAAGTATTGCAAAAGTGTGTGTGCACATGCATGCACGTGGGCTCGTGTGAAGGCATATTCTAGCATCGCCAAATTTTGCTTATAGAAAGATGCACTCTGGCTGTGTCTCTTAAGATTGTTGCAGTGCATCCTTAGTAAGAGCAGGCTGCACACTTGCACACACCTCGTGAAGCCTTTCACTTTTACCTGTCGCAGCATTAGACAGCAATGGTAGTGCAGTGCTGGGAGGCAGGAGACAGACCACATCATCAGCCAACAACTGCTAAAGCACCGATGTAACAATTGTAACAGTACCAGCGTTACTTTTTCACTGACAAGGGGTTTGAGGACCACAGACATTGAATAGTTTTTCAGGGTAACATGGGTGGCGGGTGGAAGAGCCAGTCCTCAAACCAAGTCTGTCAAATGTAGCCTCTTCTGCAACCACTGTTCCGTACTGCCTTACAGAACATACTGATGTATAGCTTAGCTTCCCACATTCACATTTTTTTTCAGAATCCATGTTTTTCTTCTTGGGAGGAAGATAAAATAACAGTTATATTCTTGTTATGTGACTGCTGGAGGCCAGGTCATAAAGCTGTTGTCTACGTGGTTCTCCCAACTACAGTTTCAAAGAGAAGTCCGAGCAGATCCTAGAGAGCTCACGAGGTGAGAAGCTAGGTCCAGCTGCGCCGGGCACATGAATAAGTTATCATAAAAGAGAGTCCTCCAGCGTCGGAAAGACCCATTCAGTTGAGGCAACATGAAATACAAGCTGTCTCCACCGAGCCCAGCCCATGTAGCTGAAAAAAGGGCATGTTGAGAATTGTTTAATTACGCCACTCTCAAAAGGGGAGAGGATTACATTTGAGAATCCAGTGGAACTGATTATTGAACCCCTAAGAGTAAGTTGTCTTGTTTGATGATTAACAAGGTGCTTTGGCCTAGGATACAGAGGCAGCCTTTGGAGAAATCAGAGTAACCTTTTCTATTCCCCATGGCCGTTCTCCCAGCCCTGTGAGGAGAGGTCTTGCAGCACAGAGGGCTGCAGAGGAGGCACAGGTGACTCCACTCTCCACCTTATCCCCATCTCTGTCCTTTTCCCTTCTCTCCCTGGTTTGAGGCACCCACTTCCTAGAAGGACCTTTTCTTTCTACAGTTTTACAGCTCTGACATCAAGAAAGTTAACACTCTTGCAGTCTTTCTTGGTGGTTAAATGATTTACTCTCGTAGTGTGCTTTGATTCCTTCCCTATTTTTGATTTGTCTATTATAGATTTCTACTTTGTGGTTACCATGAGTGCTATAAAAAATATCTTTTGATTATATAACAAGCTATTTTGAAATGACAGATGCTGAATATGATCATAAAGACCAGAATCAAGAGAAGAAAAATACAGTAATAAGAAAACTCTAGCCCTGTACTCCATTCCCACATTTTGAATTATGTTCCATGTTGTTTCTATATTGCCTACCTCTTACCATATTGATGTTATTATTTTTAATGTTTTTGTCTTTTAGTCATTTTAATGATTTCAGTGGTTTAAATATCATGCTCATAATTTTAGAGCATTCTGAAGTTGTGTCACTCTTCTTAGCTGTGAGCTTTATACCATCCCATCTTTTCTTTTTCCTTGTTAATGTTTCTCTCTTTCTATTTCAAGAATCTCTTTCAGCATTTATTATAGGTTTGGTGAAGAGAAAGTATCCTCTCATCTTTTTGTTTTTCTGAGAGTATTTTTATCTCCTTTTTTAGTTTTAAATGGTAGCTTTGCTCAATACAGTATTCTTGGTTGACAGCTTTACCCCTCTGTACTATAAAAATTTCACACTCTTCTCTGCCAGCCTGTAAGGTTTCTGCTGAAAAATCACCTTATGTCTTCATCGCATCTCTTCTCTTGAGAGTCCTCTCTTTGTCTCTCCCCTGTGAAAAGTTGATTATAACATGTCTTGGCGTAGACTTGTTTGTGTCAAATCTAACTAGTGACCTTCTGTTACCTAGATATTTACATACTTCTCCAGGCTCCAGAAATCTTCTAATTCCTTTGGCAAGCAAGCCCTTTGACATTCTCGATTCCCCCCTTGAACGCAAATAACTTACATATTTGCTCTTTTAATACCTTCCCTTGCTGTGCTCTTCTTCATTTTTTCTTCTCCAGCATATATTTTCACTGTTTTGCTTGGTTTTTTTTTTTTTTTTTTTTTTTTTTTTTTTTTTTGGTACCAGGGATTGAACTCACAACCTCCTGCTTGCCAGGCAGGCACTTAAGCCACTGAGCTAAATCCCCAGCCCTCAGCATATATTTTCCAATAGCCTCTCTGTACTCACTAATAGCTTCCTCTTTCAACTCTGTGCTGCTGTTAATGCCTTCAAACAAAAGCAAGAAACAAGCTTCCCCTTGAATGTTTTATTAAAGGATCTTCAAACATTTCAAAACTATGACTGCTATTGTTGCTGGACCATGTTTCCACGACAAAGACATAGAAAGGATAAACAAAAATTTTAAAACAGCCAAATACAAACAAAATTAATTAAATATTTAAGGTGTCAAAATTTCAGAGAATCTATATTTATAGTTGGAAACAGAATTTGTACCATAATATTTAAACATTAGGGACAGAGCTCAAATTTTTAATTTCCCTGGAAGGACAGATATGTAACCATGAGGTGGAATTGAGCCTCTACAAAGAGCTCAAAGCAGGTAAAAGTACTAGGAAAACTAATTGCCTAAAGACAATGCCAAGGAAGCTTTCTTACTGAATATAGCCTTGTTGTGGAGTATTAGGACAAAAGAGATAAATTAGAAATAAGTCAGCACTCTTTGTGTATTTAGATCCAAATTTACATTCTTGTTTACTTCACAAAGTCCAGGATAAGTTAACAATAAAACTGGTTTCTGCAGAAGTAAACATGAAACTTATTTTATGATAGCTACTTTCATGGCACAGGACAAACAGTGCTTGCTCAAAATAAGCTCTCAGGGTCAGGGATTTAGCTCAGCAGCACAAGTGCCTGCCTGGCAAATGTGAGGTCATGAGTTCGATCCCCAGTACCAAAAATAAAAAAAAAGTGCTCTGAGAAACACTTTACACATCAAAGAAGGTAACTCACTTTCAAGGGGAAGATCTATAGGAAAGTATTTAGGTACATAGATAAACACATAATGGATGGGGGCATAAATAGATAGTGCATCATGAAATGCAGATGAATAAATTAAATTTGTAAGACAAAATGTGACTATCAAATAAATTTTAAAATTATATATATATATGTGTGTGTGTGTGTGTGTGTGTATTGCTTGAACTAATAAAATGAAAGACTATGACTGGATAAATAGTAATGTGAAAAAAGCAGACATATTTGAAAAAATTCAAAATGATGTAACAGTTATTGAAGTAGAAGTCCAGTAGATGAGTATGATGCAATTGCACTTCTATAGCTTTGGAGCAGGTTCCATGACCTACTGTGGATTAGGTAATCTATAGATATTCAAGTCCTTTTGTAAAATGCTATCTGTATGATGTGCCTATGTGTAACTTCATTTGCCTGTGCATAGCTTCCTTCCATAAAATATTTTAAATCATCTCTAGATTTCTTATAAGACCTAGTACAATGTAAATAGTTTTTACACTGTGTTGTTTGGAGAACAAAGACCAGGAAGAACTTGGTATACATGTTCAGTAAGAGCTTTTATTTCCCTGATTATTTTCAATCCATGGATGATTGAATGCATAGACAGATAACTCTTGGAAACTGAGGGAAGACTGTATAGATTCTACAAACAATTAGAGGAGAATGTGATGAGAATAATTTAATAAAAGTACATTTAGTACACCGTAAGGATGTACTGAGGAGGTAGCAGAGACACGGTGCAGGAGCAGAAGATGATGGTGCATAGAATAAGGCTAATGAATATCCAATGAAAGAGTTCTAGAAGAGCTAACGGAGGCTGAAACTACAATGACTCAGATGTTTTTTCAAACAGTTTAAGATCTGTATCCTGAAGTTCATAAAACATAGCTAATCCCAAGGCAGCTAGATAAAAACCACCATGCCTAGTCACAGTGTGATGAAACCATTGACTATCAAAGAAAATTCTAAAAGTGACTGGAAGTAGAATACATATTACACATAAAATGGTTATTGGTAGCTTCACAGTGTAGTGCTCATCAGTAACTATGGAGGCCAAGAGATAGTAGAACCACAGCTGTAAAGAGTTGAACGAGAATTAGCCTACAATTGCGTATCTCGTTATATTGTCATTCAAAACAAGACAAGACCACGGGATTTTGCAACTCACTGATTCCAGGCGAGAGAACTAATAAATGGGATGCGCGAGCAGCAAGGATATTAACTCAAAAGTGGACAGTGGCATTAAGAAGCAACGTGGAAAAGGGAAATTTGCAGATGGGTTGTTAAATCTAAGTAAGAATTGAGTGCTTTTTTTTAAAAAAGGAGGGTAACTCAGGGCTATCTTAAGAAAGAAAACAAATAATATGTGTATGTGTGATATGATAAAATTGTATATGTAAGAAATTGGCTCATGGGATTATGGAGTTTGAGGTTGATAAGTTTCCAGAGCTGCAGTTGATAAGTCTCCGGAGCTGGAAACCCATGAGAGTAGGTGTTGCAATTACAGTCTAAAAACCGTCAGGCTTGAAGGCTAGGAGAAGCCAAAGTTTCAGTTAGAGACCAAAGGCTAGAAAAAAAAAATACTGACGTCCTAGCTCCAAGGCCCAAAGAATTTTTCTCTTACTCAGCTTTTTGCTTGTGTCATGCCTTCAGCTGGTTGGGTGAGGCTCAGTCACACTGGGGAGTGTTGTCTGCTCCCAGTTCAGATGTTCATTGCATCAAGAAACACCCACACTGACAAGTCCAGAGTAATGTTTTACCAGATATTCTGCATCCCGGACCCAGTGAAGTAGACATGTAAAATTGACCACTTAATCATTAATTGGGAAATTGCCTGAACTATATAATGAAACCTTGTCTCAAAATAAAAAGTATATATTAAAAGACTGAAAATAAATTTTTTTGGTGTAGAGGATTGAGACCAGGACCTCACACATGCCACATGTGTGCTCTACCACGGAGCTACAGCACCAGCCCTTGAGAGTGACTTTTGTCATAATGGTAACATGGGGCCAGGAATGTAGCTCAGCAGCACAGCACTTGCCTGCATGAAAACAAAAAAGAGTTAAGTAGTTTAAAATATATATATATATATATGTATATGTATGTGTGTGTGTGTATGTATATATATATATATATATATATATATATATAAAATGGCCAATTCAAAGTAAAAAACTAAAAATAATGAAAAGGTAAGTGAAATGTAATTAAAATAGCACAGTAGATAGAATCAACAATACTAAGTTTATGTTTCTTTAAAAATGCTATTGAAAGAAATCAACCTCTAGCATGACTAATAAAAAAGAAAGTTTATACAAGTTAATATTAGATCATCTAAACTAAATATATTGCAAATCCACAAGTTAAATCAGGTTAGTTGGCCTTTACATGTTTATTATATTGTGAGTTTTTTACTTCAGGGAAACTGCAATGAACTGAGCACAGTCTTAGGCATCGTAGTCCAAACGTTACCCACTGCCCATCTGCAGCAGCTTACGTTCATGGCTGACAGCGCCCTCCTATTCTGTGGACCCAGATCCAAGTGACTGGCAAATCTCACTGTGTGCATGCTTGCTAGAAATAAGCATTTGGTCAGTAGAAACAGGGACAGGAATCACGCTTCTGAGATTCCTCAGCTTCAGAAAATGTGAGTGACAGTGGATGTGCGCCCCAGCTTGATCGGAGCTACTGACAGTCTCCACAGAGGCCAAGTGGAAGGTGTCACCTGCGGTGAGCAGGCACGCCCTGGGTCTGCACCAGAGCCTTGACCGTTATTAGCACTTTCTCTGTTGCTCTAAAAATTGGCTGGTTGCAAGAAAAGAAAAGACATTTTGTTACGTTTGAAATAAATGGACCCAATGTGTAATTTTTACTACTTCATTTAAAACAACTGACTTCCTTTGTTTTGAATAGTATTCTAGTCACAGTATTCAAAGTATTTGTTTTACAAATTTATTGGTTATGACTCTTAGGCCTTATAATAGCACACTATTCTAAAATTTGTATTGTGAGGAAAATTATGCTCTTCTTTTGATAATTACTTTTCTTCCCTTAAAATAAATGACTCACTTTTCTCATGCTTCAGCATTGTCCCTCTTCTTTTTTTAAAGAGTGGTTAATGATTTTAGTAATGAATTTGCGTATGACTTGGCATTATGTCAGTAATTTTCTGTAGGACAGCACTTTGGGTCACACCGCTGGACCACTTTTAAGTTCATTTTTCCTTGCATGAGGATGTGAGTTTGTAGTGTAATACATTAGCCAGGACCAGATACAGAAGGAGAAGGTGCTGCTGCTTCCTTGAGACCCTTAACTGTCCTCAGAGAAGGTGACCACATGACAGGTGCTTTGATTTTGATCCACTCGCCAGGCCTTGGAGTTAGTCTGTGAAACTAAGCAGGCTACGAGGCACACTGTTATCTCTGTAATAACACTGCTGCCACAATGTGTTCCTTTGTAAGATGACTATCTGCTTTAATTCTCAATATTTGTACCACTTATCCATGATTATGTCTTACAGAAATAACCACATACACCTATGATTGTATGTGGCAAATGTACAAGTCTGATTTGATTCTTACTGTTGTTTAAACTCTGTAGCTGTTTCCTTTGTGGATTCACACGGGAACCCTTGAGTGAGCTGAAATAATTTCATCAGTCTGCAGAGCTGAGTGTAGGAACAGGATGGATAAGAAAGCTCAGTGGTCCTCTCTTTGGATTTCTGTATGCCTTCTCCATGTACAGGGTAAACATGTTTACAAATGACTGTTACATATATAACTGTTGCTTTATACATGTAGTTGTATGACTAACTGTAGGCAATAAAAATAATTGAATGATTTTTGTACTCAGTATCATGCTTAAGTGGGTAAAGTATAATTGCCTTATTTCTTTTTATAGTATTTTTATCGTATCTGTCAATGTTCGTATATCACTGAACTTGATAAAGAACATAATAAAAAAGTTAGATCAAAAATCATTTCATAACTTGAGTGATGTAGATCCATAATCTGTGTCTATTTTCTTAATTTTACAATATGCATTCGAATGTGTGCCTGTCTTGGTCCAACTCTTAAGCTATTTTGCTGATACTTTTGCTGATTCCACTGGAGGACTTTGACCAAATTGATTCCTAGGTAGTACATGATTCAGCTTCAGTTTATAGACCTGCATTCCTCCCATGCATCAAGAGGGACTCTGGCTCCCTGGGCTGCTACGTACCTATGATGAACAAAACCAGTATGGGACCGCCTATCTTGCTCTTCAAATATCGTCACCTCTGTAGCATCCTTCCCTAGATGTCCCCCTTACTGCCTTCCTTCTTCTATAACACTTGCTGGGATTTCAGCTTAATTTTCAAGTGAACAAGGCTATTTTATGTGGAAATTTTGTGTACATATTAAATAGACATACAGTGGGACCATAGACACACAGTGGGACCTCTGTAACTTGAAGTCTAAATAAATATGGAACACAGATTGTCCTTGTTACTGCTCTGTAAATAATACACAATAACAATGACTCATACAGCGCTGACATTATATTAGTTATCACAAGTTATCTAGAGATTATTTAAAGTGAATGGAAGCATGTGCCTTGTTTACATGCAAGTACTACATCATTTTATATAAGGAACTTCAGCATCTATGGAATTTGGTATCTGTGGGGGATGAAGAAGGAGCTCCTGGAACCAGTCCCTGATGGGTACTAGATACTAAGAGATAGCTTTATTTACACACATGTACACACACACGTACACACACACACACTTTTTTTAAAATTTAAGATTCCCTCATTTAGCCAATATTACCTACTTTTCTCACCTATGAAATAAGCATAGCATTTTATGGCAGTTGACAAGATCTATTTTAGAAAGGCTTAGTACTCAGAGATGGTTGAGAGTTACTTTTATTGACATCAATGATGTCTTTAAATCTGACCTGCTCTAACTAAGCTATACATGTACATATGCTTGGTTATAAAATACCTACCTGCAAAAAGTAAATATTTTTCTTTTCTGGTTGCTTTCTGTGTTTAGTTTTCCAAGTGGGCTTTTCCAAAGCTAATTTATCTGCAAAAAGACATATGCTTTAGGTCTGGGCTTGTTAATTTACCTTGGAAAAAATAGGTCATCATCAAATCTGGCAGTGTGGTTTATAAACTTGGCAACATGGGCTAATTAAAAGCTTCTCTTAGATTAAAAATGGAAAAATGATTAGTATCAGTAATGTTTTTGTTTTCCTGGTTTCTGTGTATGTAGCTATATGGCACTTCTCATGTTGCATTAGAAGTATGTTGACTGTTAATAGTTCATCTCTCTTCTTCTACAGCCTCCAAGTCTGTTATAAATAGTATGCTGCGGGACCCTTCTCAGATTCCAGATGGAGTTCTAGCAAATCAGGTCTATCAGGTATTAATCACAGCTGTCTGTTTTCAGTGGCGGTGCTGTTATCTGCCTAGCAGAGTAAAGGATTTTAAACCTCATTTAATTACTGTCATCATAAACTATCACTGAGGTCAGGGTGCACCATAAATGGCAATGCAATATTTGTGAGAAGAGCATTTCACTTTTTAATAGCTTGCTTTTATAGTAAATAAAAAGCACACAATTTTTGTTTTCTGTGATTAAATCTGAACAACCTTTTGATCGCTTTCTTTTTTGGGGTGGGGAAGAAAAGTAATTACTGCTTTTAGGATGTTCACTGAATGATTTTTGTAGTCACCCCATCCCAGACCCCTTCTTCTTATTTTTCTGCAGTGCATTGTGAACGACTGCTGTTATGGACCATTGGTGGACTGCATCAAACAGTATCCTTTGCCATAAAATTTTAGGTGCACAATTGACGAGCTTAGACTCAGTGGAGAAGACGTGTCTAGCTTTAACCTGACATAAAGTTCTGCTTCACAAAACACATTTCATACTCTTCTATTTTACATTCAATCAACTGGAGGGTCACTGCAGACTGTTCTTTCCTACAGCTTAAAAATCAGGCCACACAGGAAGATGTCAGTTCAGCAGTTCACACTCACATTCTTATTTAAACTGCTTGGTTTTCAGTGAGCTTAAAGGTACAGAGTTATTAGGCAGGTAACATACTGTCTTGTAATGCATCTAACCATCCCAGTGAACATTTTAAAAAATATAACAGAGTCCCATTTAACATGAGCCAAATTCAGTCTGAGTCTCCTGGAATAAATTTTGAGCCTGGAGTTAAAGGATGATGTGATTAAAATGCTACTGGAGACCATTACATTTTAAAGGGCAGTGGATTTTTGTTGCTTAAATGCTGATTACAATCTGAGCTGTCATTTAGATACCTAATAAACATTTTTAGAGAAGCCACGCTAATTTTTCCTTTGGGACAGGACTTAAGGCTGTGAAAACAGATGCCTAGTCACTTTTCATTAAAAACATTGAAATTACTAAAGAGTTAATGTTTACATTTTAAAACAGAATCGGGTGGATGGTAACCACTTCACATAATTAACGATAAATTTAGTATCATGGTAATGGTGAAAATTTTGATTACCCTTGACTAAAATATTATTTAAATTGTTAGCAACTTTACTGGATATACTATATATCTTAGTTCATGATTGTCACGTCTCAGTATAAACATGGCCTTTCTGGAACAGGTTTTGTTAGCATGGCTGTCACTATGGCCAGTTGTGACCCAGCAATCTGGACTTTGTTGGAAGATCTTACAAGTTTAATGTGTATGTGCGCGTCTGTACACGTGTTTGCATGGTGTGTTTATATATGTTTACTTATATTCTTCCCTGTTTCATAAAGCCTTAGTGTAAGTAAAATTTTTCATAAAAATTTTTGTCTTTCCTAAGTAAAATTAAGATTTAATAATCTAACACAGCCCTCTCACAGGAACACTCACTACCTAAGATATAGCTTTGTATATGTTTCTAGCGTTAGTCCCCTACCTAGCCTAAAATAATGAAAAACAGTATTGTCACAAGCTTGCCTTTTTATTAAACTAAAGTAAAACTGTACTTCTACTCTCCATGTAAAATTAATGACAGCGTTAGAAATTGTAGAGGTGCCAACTTCGTGCTTCTGCGTGATAAAGTTTAGCATATTCATGTAACAACTAACACCATCTCTGCGTATCTGAGGCTGAATTACATGTTAATTTTAAAGCACATAAAATAGTTAAAAATCAATTTAAAGTTAAGGTTTTAAAAGCATAATGTCTTTTGAAGGATTGCATATTGATTTTAAATATAACTATCTAATTATATATGCATGGACTAAAGTATGAAGTCAACTGCTTTGTAAATGCCAGGAGGCTATTTTTCAGTAATAGTTGAGATGCTTACGGGAAACCAGATTGCTGTATTGCTGGCGAAGAAAATGGCTTGTGAGGTTATTTACAAGTTTTGCCCCATGGTCACTGCCATACATCAATAATAAGGTACTCTTCTAGACGAAGTCTAAGTGTTTCTGCTTATGGTGCATTATAAATTCTGTTTGGAGTTTCTTTATATTTTTGTCATCATTCATGTGCCCCCCGCTTTTTTGTCTGTGTTACTGTCTGTAGGAATTGCTGTAGTATATGATTTCAATTGATAAATATAATAGTGTACATTTATAAATCGCAGTCATTGACTAGATTATAATTTTTTAAGTCCATTATGACTCTTGCCAGTAAAATTGGTTTTATATGCTTTATTTACTAGATCTTACATTTTATATATGTTTATGTTGAACAAAACATAATCAAGAGGTATATCTTTCCAAAATCTCAAATTGGTGACTGCTTTTACCATGCAGAATAAAACAGGCAGAGAAGTTTATAGAGAAACTGGTTTTATTGTTGCATTGAAGTTGTAGTGGTTTCAGATAATCTAAATACATTTACAATGATGTTTCCTCAACTGAGCAACAGAAATTATTATATCTCACACTAAATAAAAGCTATTGGTTTTCCATGTGAGAAAATGCCGTTTACGTGGCATTCTGATAATTTGGTAACATTTATGTTGCTTACTGTCAGCACATTATATCATTTTCTAAGAAAGAAAGCACACATTTGGTAAATCAATAGTGTAACATCTTCTTGCTCCGTTATGAAAGTTACATGTACATATTTGTGTAAGTACAATAAAGCAGATTGGTCATTTACTAATAGAACGTCACACAAAGCACAGTAGCAGAGAATATGTGGCCACGTGCTTTCTCTTTTCTTTTAGTGTCTACTATATTTTTTCCTTCAAGCCATGGTCACCAGCACTTTTTCTACACAGCTCATCCTCACTGAGGGAAAAAGAGTGAGAAACCAGCCACTTCAGCATTCCCCAGGGTGAGTCTTGGACACGAGTATTAGACAAAAGTCTACACGGAGAAGAAGGAAAGATGATGATTCAGGAAGCTTCACGCACTGTGGCTGTTACTCGTGGGCCATCATTAACCTCAGTTTCATGATTCAACATTTTGGATGTAAATAATTCACAACAATAAAAGTGAGAGCACATTTATGTGCAATATAAGTAAATAATTTAGTTCTAAAATGTGGGATGCCCCTACTAATGAGATACCGTTGCGAGTTATTCATCTGATATCTTCATTGGACTCTGAAAATGTGTGAAGTATTGCAACTTAAACATCTGTTTTTTTAAAATTTTACTTTATTTCCTATTAGAAATTAAATAAACTATAGCTGTGTGCATTGGGAAAGGAAGAAAAGCAATAGGAAGAAAAAGGCAGTAATGATGACTTACCACTTCTTTTGGTGGAGGGCATAAATGACTTCATCTCTTGTAATTGTAGCATTTAAAATTATGTTCACCAATGTGTATTAATAAACGGCAGGATAATTCTCTAGAAGGAAAATGTCTGTAAGTGGTATAGGAGTTGTTTAAGTTGAACTCTCACAGGACATAATCAAAATCATAGTCTCTGGTAAGCCAAGGAATGATGTAAGCAGGTTGACATTCTCAGTGAGATGAAGGGTAAAGGTAATGATTCAGAGAATTATTACCAAATGCTTTTGGCTGAATTAAAGTGCCAGAGTAAGATAACACTTGTCTCCCTGACTTGGTGCAATCTTATCACTTTGGAAAGCATCCCTTTTTCAAGTCCTACTCCTGACTTTGTTGTTTACCACCTGTGAGACCTCAAGTTGCTCTGCCTTTCTGAACCTTTCCTTAACTGTAAATGTGAGGCTAATAATAGCATCTACTCAGGTGGTTGTTGTGAAGAATAAATAAAACCGTATCTCAAAGTACTTACAATAGGGCCTTCATGTGGCTATTATCAATTCTATAATTTTAATGCTTTTTGAGAAGCTCTAAAGAGGAAATGGGCAGGCTTTTTCTCATTTTCAGCTTTGCCACATCTAACTGGCCTTGTGGTAAGTCTCAGTTGTCTCACATATAAAATAAAGCTAATAATGATTGCAAGGTGAAATAACATGCATAAATCTAATAGTGCCTGCTTCCTCCTAGGAAGCATTGAAATGATTTGTTTATGTATGTATCTGTTTATCTGCATATATGTAAAAGACTAGTGCAGTCTCTTTAGAACACTCTCTCCTGGGGTTAGTTATCTATAAAATGCCTTTATTTTGGATTACCTTCATTCTTTCTTTCCCTTTTTTTTTTTTTTTTTTTTTTTTTTTTTTTTTTTTTTTTTTTTTGAGACAGGTTCTCACTATGCGGTTCAAGCTGGCCTTGGGCTCACTTTGTAGCCAGGCTGGTCTCAAACTTGCGACCATCCTCCTACCTCAGCCTCCCAAGTGCTGGGATTTCAGGAGTGCTGCCACCACGCCTGGCTTGCATTCTCAAATCAGTTAGTTGTTTGACCTCTCAAGTCACAGAGGATCACCAACAGTAGATGGGAAGTGAAATAGAGGAGCTGCTAAATGCTGGCTCAGTGACGTGTGAACTCACAGATTTACAGAACTCTAAGACTGGACATTCTTTTAGGGCAAATCTGGTTAGTATTCTTAGCTGTAAGGTAAATGCTTAATTAACGTGTACTAAATTGAACTGAGAGAATTTTAGCACAGATTAGTGGGTGTTTGAAAATCTCTCCCCCTCTTTTTGAAACAAGTTAAAATCACACCCATTTATAAATCTTTGTTTTCCAGAATATATAAGCGTTATAGAAAATTCCATTGCATTGTTCCATTGCGTGTTTTAAACAAGAGGATGTGTTCAAATTTAGTTCCTCAGATGTGAGCTGCAGGTTATGGTACTCACCTAAACTCTCCATTTCATCCCAAAGTGTGGGCCCAGTATTAGAATTTCCCTGATGGTACAGCGCTGCCTGTGATGCCTTCCTTAACTAAACTTCCCAGCGCCATTGGTCATGAGCATGAAGTGTTGCTCAGAGACTTACTTCTGGAGAAAAACCTGTCCTTTCTAGGTGAGTATTGCTCTCGTCTTCCCCAGCTGGTGGTATCTCCTGAGTGCCTAAATATATATTTTTAACATCTTCCAGCTGAAGTTATGTACTAAAGGAAGAGAGAATGATGATTGATGCTCTGCATGTTATCTTTTATTGATTTAGAACTGAGCAGGAACTCAGTTACCTAATCCCTGTATACACAGTACATACACAGGCTTGCAATTAATATTTTATAGAATAAGTGGCTAAAAAAATGCTTTAATATCTGTAGCAGTATTACTTTTGGTGTCATGAGATAGTAACCATAATCTGGGCCTTATGAGAGAGAGAAACAAAAGAAATATTGTCTCTAAAGTACTTTATATATTAAAAAAGAATGGTTAGAAAACTCACGTTAGGCATGTTCATCTCATGTAAGGAATAGGATAGTTCTTCTACTTGAAAGCAAAATATTAAACTTTTATTATTTTTATGCCAAACATTAATTGTCCTAATAGATTCAGTATGATTGCTCAAAATCCTACATGTGTACATGTGTTTATATGCCAGTGTAGAATCATATTGCAGATTGCTATTTTAGTATTTCTTAAGAATTAGAAATTAAGTCTCAAAGGATAGGCATGTAATAGCTGCTTGTAGAAACCATAAACCATCCTGTAGTGAATTTTTTTCCTCCATTTTATTCTATTTTATTTTATTTTAGCATTTCTCTCCCTACCTGTTTGTTTCTCTGTTTTCTCCATTTTAAATGTGGTAATTTGCAATGAATCCATTTGAGTTATAATAGGGATTTATTTTGTATAGATAGTGGGTATTGTATAATTTTTAGGAAAAAAACTAAAGAATTAAACGTATTTTTTTCAAGTTAGACAACAAGCTGGTAAAGTTAAGATATATTATGTGTCAAGTTGTTAAATACAGTCATTCATTAAATCTATTCTAAATTATAATGCTTAATACTTTTCTTAATAAATTGGAAAAACAATAATAACTAGGGTCTCTAGTTATTAAATTTCAATATATAGAAAAAGCAAGTTTTTTTTTTATTTAAAAGGGGCAATTGAATTGTTCAATCTATGGAAGTAGGGTAAGTTGGGAAGAAATTGCCTTTTGAAAATCTAAAAATAAAATGGTAATAGATCAGACCCAGTTGTAATGGGTGTTCATGATGCACCATGAGATGTATTTCAGAAATGTGGAGTTTTGATAATATTAAAACAATTAGCAGATCATACTGATCGCTCAGTCCGAGGTCACTATCGGCATAACCAAATCCAGTTGTTTTACTTCTGTTTTTGTTTGAAGCTAACAATGGAGCAGTCAGACTTTGAGAGCTTCTTTGTCTTACTCTTCTGGCACCATCTGTCTGTGACCGTAAGGCCCTCAGCCCCTTTTCCTTGATTTGCCTAACTTTTCTTTGCTTTCTTCCTGAGGAGTAAGAGCTTAGATGTGGGCTATCTTTAGATGTAGGTCCTCAACTTACCTGAAGTGGGTGTGTTAGAGTAGATTCACCAAAGGCAATGTGGAAACGTAGTCAAAGAATTATTTCCTCTTGCCTACAAGTCGTACAGAAAAGAGACCAAAAATTGAAACTGATAGCTCTCGGGTATTCCTCTATTCTGTGGGAAGGAGAGGTGATTATTTTATAGAAGCATATCCAAAAAATGAAATATAACTGTTATTTAAATGAGTTCTAAGACATTTAGCCAATACCATGCAACCTCTGTTCCATTTTGAAGCATTTCCTCATCAGCATACAAAAATCGTTAATTTATTCTATGCATAGTAAGTGTTTTAATGTAGTACTAAGAGAACACATGTTTATTATAGTTAAAACATGAAAATTAATTATAGACTTCATATTTTCTTTATCCTGTCATCTGTTGATGAGAATCTAGGCTGCTTCTAGGATTTAACTTTTATGACTTGTGCTGTTATAGACTGGTATACATGTATCGTCGTAGTATGTTTTTGGCTCTTTGGGGAAAGTATGTACAAGGAGGATGGCTGGGTCATATAGAATTTCTAATTTAGGTTCTCAGTACTGATTTGCATAATGGTTGTACTAGTTTATAATCACCAAGAATGCATTGATACCTCTTGCCAATAGAAGGTAAAAGCAAAGTAGACCACCAATTTTTTTCTTAGCCTTACTATTTTCTCGATTTCCTTCTTCATAGCCACTTACTGAGCAGTTGCTATGCCATAAGATTTAACCTGGCAGTATGGAAAAGGAAAAAGAAGTGTCCTTGTCACTGAAAACTTCTTCATACTCATGTGGAATTATCATCCCATCTTACAGACATATTTATACAAATAAGTATACTGTCATGTGATGGTTCAGAATTGAGTAAATGGTTTTTAATTTTCTAACTATGAAATATTTTTCTTTTATATATTCATTTATTCCACAAATAAGTTAACGAGCTAGGTACTGTTGTAGGCAGTAGACAAAAGTCAAATGAAGTTCCTGCTTCCATGGAGTTAAGATCTGGATAAGCAGCCAAAAAAATGAATGCAGATAATTTCCTGCAATTTCTGGGAGTTCTTGGAAGTCTTTTATATATTCTTTCTAATTTCTTTCAACTCACATTTTTTAGTGTGTTTTGTACATGCCAGGAACTAAAAGTACTAATTAAGGTGAAGATGATCACTTGTGAGCACCTTATGTCCCAGAGACGCACCGCCGTGCACACTCTTGTCACATCTGCCTTAGTGAGAATGGAATTCTCTGTCCAGCGTATCTCCCTGCACAGTCGCTCCCTCAGTTGTCTTCATAATGAAAATAAACGGACCTATGGCCATTGTCATGCTACTCTTATTAAATGTTTCTACGAAAAGGTATACATTACACTAAAAATCAATAACTACTTTACAGGTAAAGAAAATGTTGCTGCCTCATGAACTATTTTTACTGACACGGGGACAGCATTTTACAGATGCATCTGTTTTACCTCTCCAGGACCTTCTTGCCCTGTGTACTTTTAGGATGGCCAGTTGCATTCATTAGCGTGGCTCCCATAAGTTACCATTGAGCTAACAAGTCTTTTAGGTATGTTCCATCATAAAGGCTTTTAAACAAAATTTAAGTTGAATCAAATATGAGACCTTCTAGGAAAACTTAAAGTATGTTTCAGTAAATGTTAGTAATTCTTTCCAAAGATAACTAATTTAGAATTAACATTTATTGATCAACATCTGAGGTCTCAGAAAATGTCAAGAACCAATGTCTACTCTAAGCTTTCACACACGAAGAACTCTTTTTAAACGTTAAATTGATCAATAAGGATTCTGAGTATCCTTACCACCTCTGCTAAGAATTCACCCCATTTCTAGTATTAACACAACAGAAGAATTTATCTACTGAGGAGAAGGTTTTTATCATTTATCCCTTGAGAGAGCAATGATACCATGCTTTGTTGTGTTGTAGCCTCTTGTTAGTTTTTTGTTCTCCTTGTTTGTCTAAGTTAGTTTCAGTTCAGGGTTTTTTTGTTTTGTTTTGTTTCCTTTTTGAGACTTTTGAACAGAACTTTTGTTTCCTTTTTGAACAGAAAGGGTAAGAAAGGAAAGAAAAACAGTGACAGTGAGAAGATGACAAGACTCTTAGCACTGTTAGAGAAATAGGAAGGCTATATGCCAAAGATGGAAGGTAAACTACTCCCCCTCCATGGGCTGGCATATCTCCAGGTCAGAGGGACTTTCATTAGTGACTTCCACAACCGCTGTCTGGTGCAAATTCTTGTTAAGTTTGGCTTAATAAGGATGGCTCTGGAGATATTTTATTCTCTCCAGTGGATGTTATCCTGTTAGTAGACACTAACAATTATTTTGAGTGACACCTGAGAGGCATTTTCTTTATTCCTGCCGTACCTCTTCCCCCTACCTTTGGGCAAACCAGCATATTTTACATGGGTGCTTTTCTAACATTCATGTATTCCTCCATGGGACTCCAGGTGGGTATAATCTATGAAGCCAAATAGGCTTAGTAAAGGATGTCCCTTGCTGTAAGAAATTAGGATCTTTGTTTCTAAGAGTTCATCTGCTCCTGCTGCTTTATTCTCCACCTAAAGTAACAGTGCTCTGCTGGAGAAGTGATTATGATGTGACAAACAGGGGCTTGTGAGGCCAGGTGAAGAACAGGCAGCAGAAACAGATTAGATTTAGAATGGTAGGATTTTTGGCATGCAGATGTTAGCAGTACAAAGTAAGAGACCAGAAATAAAGCATATTATTATATAAGCTGAAGGGACCTGAGGTGGTTGGGTATTTTTTATAAGGTATAGACCACCTGAATGCCTATATATCCGAAAGTTAAAAATAAGGTACAGTTTTTAAAGTAGCAGGATCATTTTATTGGGGCAGGGATATGGAGAATATGGGTTCCGTTCTCTCCTTCCTGAAGAAATTGTCAAGGCGATAGACTTTCTTACTTATTCCACTTACTGAACGTATTTGTGCATACTTTTCCTGGGGACTGAGAAAAAAGATCCAGAGACACCTTATTTCTGCTGGAAGCTAAAGTGCTCTGTGGAACTTTGAAGGAAGTTGTCCTGAGCGTTTACAGCAGCAGTGTACGTGTTTCTGAACTGTAGCCCTGCCCTCGCCACTAATCTGGTAAGATTACTTATGTCTGCTTTCCTGAATACTGCAGAGTGATTGGACTATTTTGGTTGAAAGTGACAGAAAGCAAATCAGACTAGTGTATGTACACATGTTGAACTGATTTGTTCAGATACACGTCTGGGAAGTCCAAAGGAGGAAGAAATTGCTCTCCATGTGCCTAGAATCTGGAAGACAAAACAGTATCTTCAGTGTCTCCCTTTTTCTCCTTCTTGGATTCTGTACTTTTCTGTATTGCCTTCATTTCCTAGAAACAAAGATAATCACTGGCAGTTGCTATTTAATCCTTAAGGACTGCATGATCCCAAAGAAAAGTTTGTGAATTCTCTTTTTCCTGCTCCCATAGCTCAGTGATTGGCGGTCACGTTATAGGAGGACATTGTGAATCGCGTCGTGTGAGTTGGGTACTTATGCCAGGCAAGATGACGTACGGGATCACAAAGTAAAAATCTCTCTCTCTCTCTACAGTGAATTCACTATACATTAACACTTTACTCTCCATAACCGAAAGATACAGAGGGGTCAAATCAGTTACTGTTATTTCTGGGTGGCCTTCCTGATCCTGTGGAGATCTGCACACACATTTGTCTGTTTGCGTAGGAGCTGTTTTATGTCTCGGAGCAGCTAACATGCCTCTCTCTGTGGAGATTGTTCAGGGACGGATAGAGTTGTCTCCACAAAAGAGTTTGACATCAGTGACTTTAGCTAAATGGAATTGGGGCAGACAAAGGCAACATTGAACCACTCAGAATTTCCAAGTTGAAAAGACCTCTCGTGGGTGTCTAATCTCTTACGTTGTTAGAAGAAACTGGCCTCATCCCTTGTATCACGGCCGGTTCCCTCCCAGCAGCAGTCTGTCCTGTATGTTTTTACTCTGCCATGCTGATTTGTCCCTCAGTCATGGCATTAAACCAAAAGCATTTAGAGCAGTGCAGTGTAAAGCAAGGAATAGGCTTGGTTCTGTTGCTGTTTGTGCCCCCTGTGTCTGCAGCCAGTGGACAGTAGGGACTAGCTTACCTAGCCTCTCTACACTGCTCAGCTTTCTTGACCTCCCATTTGTTTTCCATCTTTAGGGCACTTCAGTTTTCCCTTGTATTGTCCCCTAAAGACATAAGCGAAGGACAAGGTCAGAGCAGTCAGTTGTAGTCCTTATTAGTGGCTTTGATAAGAGGCTTTGGGGGAAGAGGTTGAAACTAATGGCCATAATGAAATTTTGGGTTCTGTAAAGATTTCATTTATCTGTGTTATGAATTCACCCATGGAATGCATATATTTTTGTGCCTTTTCATGGGATTTGCATATCAAAACAGCTATTACTGAAGTCTTCTCAGTTTCTTGAATTATGCGAAAACGTCTGTGAAACTTGCTCTTAGAGAACATAAAAATATAGAGAACAATGGACATAGCTTCAACTGTGGAATAAGGCAGTGTTTTGGGTAACAGAAAAACATAATACTAGATATGATGTACTGTGGTTTTAATTTGTATTTATATGGGTGACCTTTTTGCCCTCCCTCAATCCAGTAAGGAGTCATAGAGTATTAAAAACTTTTTTTAAATCATAGAGTGTACTGTAATTTAGAGTTTTAGAAACTTTTTGACAAATTCACAGATAAAAGATATCAAATGTTACTTTTCATTTCTAGATGTTGCATATTGGAATTGTGCACAGTTTCTCTGGGAACAGTGGCATTTCTTGAATGTAAAGTGTTTAATAAAGCAATACAAAAGACAGAAAAACTTTCTTAAATAGCCTTCAAGCTCCCTATAATTCTCAAGTATATATTAACTAGTTTTAGATGTATTTTGTTCGCTGACTCAAAACCAGCCCTTTATCTTAAAAAAAGAAATTCTGTAATTAGTACTTAATTGCTTTGGATATTTTGGGTATTTGTAAGAGAGGGTAACTTAAAGGCCAGAGAAATTAAACTTTCACAATTTTCTTTAGACATATATAATTTCTTTTTAAAAAATAGACTCTAAAAGCAGCTCTGGCAGCCTACAAATAAACAAAGACATGAGTTGTTTTTGTACATTTGAAATAGTAATTTAAAAGATTTTTAAAAATTAACATCAATGTTATCTGTGATAACAGTTTTATTGATATTTTTAGAGTTATGTAGTAGTGAGTACCATTAAAGTGCTAGAAATCAGGAGGTTATCATGCTCATCTCCTCTTCAAGGAGATGTGCTCTAAATATTACTGGCAGGTAGTCAACTGCAAATCCCTCAAGAAGAGAGTGAGAAATCACCCAAATGTTATACATCACAGATATTACACAAGATCAAATTTAAAGATTTGCCATAATTAAGACAGGGATACAGTCTACCCAGACAAAGTAGAAATTGACATGAGCTTCTGTCCTATACCTTTACTTACCTGAGAGATCCTGGTCCTGGGTAATTTAACCTCTCCAGGTCACTTTTATTATTTATTATACACAATAAATGTATTATTATACACAGTAAATGTATTATTATTTATTATGCACAATAAATGTATTACATATATTGGATTAGTATTTGCTAAGACTTTACTAGTTCAAAATTATAATTTTTCCTGAGGTACCCACTATCTGAAACTCTGTATTTTGTGGATCAGGAAACTAACAAGTCTGCTTTTATGTTTTGTTTTATTTTTTATTTTTTAAATTTTTTTTGGTACTGGGGGCAAGGTACCACCTTGCACTTGCCAGGCAGGCACTTATACCCCTGAGCTAAATCCCTGGCTTCACAAGTCTGCTTTTAAATGATAATACTGTGTTTATGTTGGTAATAAATACTTGAACTATGGCATTAATAAGTTTTATAATTATGAAATATTTGGTGTTTTAAATATATACCCTAAGCCAGAAGAACCTGACTTCATGTTCTGTGTGTTCTCTGAGTAAGATAGGTTTACAGGACTTGAAAATTGAATTTTGGGGGGAAAATCACATTCGAAGCAACTATTCATATTATTGCCCCCTCCAACTAGTACTGTTCTTCATTTTTTTCTGAATCTTGATCTTTTTTCTTGAAAAACTCAGCAGATTACTTAAACATTTAGTTTCTACTTGGAAAATTCAAACAATACTGAGTAACCATACTTGGCCTATGTGTCTGAAAAGTATTGTAAGAACCTGCATGTAATGCACGATTCTCAAGGAAAATAGAACTGTCTATAGAATATAAAAATCTGAACAGGTCAGTTGCCCTAGAAGAAGTTGGAAGAGTGACAAAAGAGCTCCCAAAAGTATCACCATACAGAAATTACACTTGAGGGAGAAGTCTACCCAAACTCTAAGGAGTGAATAAGTCCAATGTTATTACAATATCAGAGGTAAAAGAAAAAAAAAGGAGGAAATTTTCCCATCAGGGTTAAAGAAAGGGACACAGTCCCTTCCGTTGCAATTGGGGTGAACCTTAGCTTCAGACATTTGTGACTAAAGATGAAAAATGACAGCAAGAATTATGAAGTAAAACCTTGAACTTTGGGCCAAGTTTGGTGCCTCTGTGCTTTTGTTTATGCATGGGAAGTTAAATCAGGAAAGAAAAATATTGCCAGTCTGCCTAGGATTTACAGACAACGCGAGTATTCTTTAAAATGCACTTATGTTTTACTTATTTGTCCTTTTTTATTGTAAAGAGAGAAAACAATAAAAACAATAAAGAATTTCAGAAAAAGCTAATAGGACATTAATGTTAGTTAATATATTATGTATTGGTATCTTCAAAATAGTTGCTCCGATTACAAAATTGATCAAACAATATAAGCACAAACCATTTTTTCAGTGAGCTAATAGGAATCAATATTTATGTTAGTTATCTCATGTGGGTATATGTATATTTTTTTCTTTTCCTGTCTTTATTTTCTCTTTTCCCTCATCCCAGTTGTTCTTTCCTTTTGAGCAGTTTCTTCACATTTCATAATATCTATTGTAGTAAAATTTGGATCTTATTTACTCTTTTAGTTTTTACACTAGGAAGACATTATGATGTTTATACATGTGAGTCTCATTTATTTCACTTATTAGTATAGTCTCAAGTTGCATCCGTTTACCTATAGAAGACTCAAGTTTATCTTTCTTTAGAGCTGAGTAGTACTCCATTGTATAAAAATACCACCTTTTTTTATCCATTCGTTGGTTGATGGGCATTTGGATTGTTTCCAAAATTTAGCTATTATAAATTGTGTTGCTATAAATATGGGTGCACATATATCACTGTGGTGTGATGTTTTTAATTCTCCTGGGAAAATACCCAGAAGAAGAGTAGCTGGATTGAATGGGACCTTTCATCCTAGTTTTTTGAGGAATCTCCACACTGATTTCCACAGTGGTTTCACCATTCTACACTCCCCCTTACAGGAGAGAAAGGTTCCTTTTTCCCCACAGCCTCACCAACATTTGTTATTGGTTGATTTCTTGATGATAGCCTTCTTTCTGGGGTGATATGTAATCTCACTGTTGTTTTAATTTATATTTCTCAGATGACCAATGACGTTGAACATTTTTTCATGTATTTGCCATTTGTATTTCTTCATCTGAGAAGTGCATATCCATCTCAAATGCCCATTTTGGATTTGTCCTTTTTGAGCATTGCATGTGTTTGGAGCTAATACTGGTGGTGAGACTGGGGGACATAGAACATTAAAAGTGAGAAGAAAGCTCTTGTCCTTAGAGCAGCATCATGAGGTCTAAGCATAGCAGTACAAGGGAACAAGAAAGAATGAGGTAGGAGGAAAGTAGTATGGGCTGACAACCAAGGTATGTAACTTCAAGATCCCGAAGTTAGAACTCTGATGCGTCAGCCAGAGTCTCAGCCTGTATACAATACTCTGAATAAAGAAATCTTTCAGTATCTGAGGGCCCAGAAACAAGCCTAATTCGAAGGACAAAACTTCAGGCCATGTGAGTGGAGCTGACCTGTAGTCAGTGATAAGAGCATCTCATGGGACCTAGACGGTGAAAAAAGCTCCCTGATCGTTAAGTGTTGTTTCCTCTGAACTTTGCCAAGTGTTCTGCTCCTTTCTTAGGAAATCTAGGATGAAAAAGGTCATATAAAGATTGAAACAAGGGAGGTCAGGCAGAGAGTTAAGAAAATAAAGGGACGCTTTAGGTGTTGAAATAACTTTTTCTTATAAAACTAAAAGTCTAGGGGCTGGGGATTTAGCTCAGCGGCATAAACACCTGCCTGGCAAGCGCTAGGTCATGAGTTCGATCCCTGGTACAAAACAAACAAACAACAAAAAAAAAACTAGAAGTCTAATTTCACTACTAATGATACAGACTTCTAGATATTTTTGGGGTACAGTTCCTTTTAGATCAACTTAACATTCAGTGAAAGAGCAGAAGAGAGAGAGATGGAGGGAAGGAAGGAACGAAAGAGAATATGAATGGGAATAAACCAATAAAATACCAGTGGTATTTTCAGATTCTCTATAAAACAGATACAGAGCTCTCCTAGCCTCGTTTAATCTTTTAGGTTCAGGTTTTAGGGTTTGGGTTTTTAAATTTTCACATTGAGGAAGTCATGCAGTTTACATGGTAGGTACTGTGTTAGTAATTCAGTGCCATGGACTGGAGCGCACATCTGCTTTGAAAGGGATTTTATTGTGTTCATTTGGATTGCTTGGTGACCTTTGAAATCCTGTTTTGAGCTGCTGTCAGAAACACAATCATTTTTCTTTCTGAAACAGATTTTAACATCTACAAAGGTTGATCAAGCTAGGATAGTTTTAATAAAATATTAATCTATCTTTTTTAATGGCAGCCTAGCTTTTAAAACTGTTCATCACCTATCTAAAACGTCAGCTCAAGGCACTGGTGTTGATTTCATTAAATGTCTTTTCCATTAAACCTTCTCATTGTGTTCAGTTAGATGACAGAAATTTTTCCAGTCTTATTTTCTGTAATCCAGTTTCCTAATTCTCTTCTTTTTAAATTAACAGTAATTTGTATCGGATAACCTCAGGTTAACTTAAAAGTTTTTAAGTTTCAAAGATGGTTCCAAATTCTGGCCTCCATTCTTTAAAATCTGGATAGTCTAAAGATACTGGATTTTATCAAAATTGAACTTAAATATCCACTTTAATGATAAGATAATGTATCTTGTCATTAAAAGGTTATTTATGTTTAAAATGCTAACCTTTCAAGATGTACACAAGTGTGTTCTAAAACAGTGGCCATGAAACCACTGTCTTGGGCTGACAAATGGATTGGAAATAAGCTACCCAACACTGGGAATGGGCCATTAATTTTAATCAAAGGTGATGCAAGAAGGGGAATGGGATGCATGGCAATGTCAACAGCCCAGTAGGTGTTAAGAGACCACACAGCCTTCCTTGTTACTTGGTCGGGCCATTAGTTGAGGTTGGGTGAAGACAGAAAGCCATGTCTGGAATTGAATGACCAGGTCACACCAAAATCTAATGGAGAACTCCCATTTCAGAGATCACATTGTAATGCCATTAGAAGTCAAGGACAGCACTTAGAAAACATTGAGGGATTTTTTTTTTTTTAATTAAGCACCTTGTTAGTTTTTTCCAACTGTGTCAGGCCTCCTGTTTTCTTGCTTCTGTTCCTTCTGAGTAGATCATTGATATTTGCAGAGGATCAAGAAATCGAATAGACTAAAGACAAAAATTTCAAAGCCTGTTTGCTTTTCAGAATTACATAGTTAGTTGAAAACCCTAGTAAATCCTAGAAACGCTAGTATGCCGTGGAAATTAAGCAGGATAATTAATTCTTTGCAGCGATCCCATTGTCCTTGTCCTTTTGTGTGTAGGAGTAGTTTTCCTAATTGAAACTAAATTTTCTTATTGCTGCAATGCAAGCATTTGTTTCATAATTATAAAGTTCACGATCCTTGTGCTTTACTATAAATTATCAATATTGGCTGATAACATTAGTGATATTCATGGCAATACAATCCTTTGTTTTCAATCAGTAAGTATATTTCTTTGAGTATTTTCAGTTACAAAAAAGGTAACATCACAGCTTGAAATTAATGATGTTTATAATAAGGACATAAACATGGAAACAGGACAATGACACATTTTTTTATCCGCCTCAAGTTTGTTAAGAAAATTCATTTATTCTGATATAGCATTGCATGCATAAGAAAGTATGACTGCATTAGTAACTTTTACACATATTTAAGAAAGAAAAGCAATTATATTGCTGTCTTGTTAGTGGAATACTGTTATAAGAAATAGTATTTGTTCTTTCTGTAGATGAAGATCAGCTCCGTGCAAAGGGCTACGACAAAACACCAGACTTTATTTTACAAGTACCAGTTGGTAAGTTCCTACCCTCTGTTACTCATTTGTTTATAGAGGAGATAAGATTTTTCCATTTTTAAAATATGCTACTATTACAAAATGTTATCAAAGTGTGTTAACTTTATAGTATTGTATCTAAATGGATGAGATAGTTGGCAAAGATTATTGTAAGATACCAGAAAATAACAGATTCAAAAGAAATCTATGCCTTTAAAAGTTTTCCACATATTTAAGAAGTGAGTATACCTCCTAAAGGTATTTCCGCTGCCGCTTTCAACTCATTTCTCCAAGTTGTGTATTTTTAAACTAGTTCTGTTGAATAGATAGGCTTACTGTGGTCTGCTTACCATGTACCAAGTTTCAGAATCACAGGCTGGAAGTAGGAAGAGAGGAGAATGGATGAAAACAAAAGGGAAGATGCTGTAGTGCCCTGTTCTTTGTGATGGACATACACCATGCATGGCTTTATAATTACAGTCAGAGTTGATGGTGAGGGCTAAACCTCTGATCATTAATGTGAAATGTGGAGAGGCCTGTGCAGAGTTCAGAATTTTCAATCTTTCCTTCTCTTCACCATGTATTAGTAATGCTTTGTCCCTTAGCTGTAGAAGGGCACATCATTCACTGGATTGAAAGCAAAGCCTCATTTGGTGATGAATGTAGCCACCACGCCTACCTGCATGACCAGTTCTGGAGCTACTGGAATAGGTAAGGTCCCATTATTTTTCTCTTAAGATAAACGATACTCAGCTGAAATCTCATTAGAAAAAATATTTTGTTTAGCTGGTAGAAATGCTAGTAGCCTTTTTTTTGGTGGTAAATATAGTCTTGATTAATGTATTAATTTCAGATAATTTAAACTTCTCTGCTTTCATACTGTTGCTTCATTTTTTAAAACTAAAAATCTCTATATAAGGTCAAAGTGCTCTCATTTTACATTGATAATAATGGTGCACTTAAAGTATGTATAACAAGATGTGATGTATATTATAAACATGGAATTTTTATCCTTTCGATGTGAAATGCATGCGTATTGTCAGACCATAAAAATAGTTATTTCAGCAGAGGAAAATAATCCATGTGATTTGAAAGATGAAAATGATTTAGCTTACAACAATAGAAAACAGTTTCCAAAGAGATGAGGCTCCCAGCCATTGCAAAAGAGTTAAGGCCTCCCAGACCTGAAATTATTTCAGTTGATCTTCACAAGGAATGTAGTGTACTTTTATCCCCATTTTATAGGTAACTAAACTGATACTCAAAAATGAAAATAATGTAGGATTCAGCTAGTCACCATGGGCCTGCGTTGAGTCTCTGCCTCACTCCCAAACTCGTGTTCTTTCCAGCACAATATTGTAATCATCTGTAATACAACTGTTGAGGCTTTGGCTTCTTCTTTTATTACACTCTGATGTTTTTGCACCATTCATTTTTCCCTCTTAGAACATGTATTTTTCCCTTCCTAGATTAACTGCATTCCTAGGTCAAATGCAGCAGTAAGATGATATTGGCCCAGAACATTAAGGAAGGAGAAAGTAGCATCTGTGGAAAAGAGCTTCGTCCTGAAGTGGGGGCAGGGGTCGTCAGTGACAGGCTATGGAATTTGGTGTTATATTGAGTAGCTTTACAAAAGGCCAGTGGACCTCGCCCATAGCAGCTGTGCTAAACTAAGCCTACTTTTTGCCATGGTAACAATGATCATGACAAAATGCTGAATGTAATAGCTTTCTTGATTTTCTTGTGTAATTGCGCGTAGCATCCGAGCTTTACTTTACAGGGATGGAGGAGGAAAGTGCAAAATGTTTTAGAAATCAATGCTGCTTCAGCGTTTCCAGTGTTTTATTCAGCCATTATTCAAATTAGCAGTAATGTGGCAAATTGAATTTTAGATTTTTAGCAATTTTTATGATGAGTTCGAAATAGTAAAGAAAGCATCATTTTTGATAGTATAGGGAAAGCAATGACAAGAAAATCAAATTGCATAAGTTTAAGATGATAAAGGATTAAAAAAACTGATGGAATAAATCAGCACACACTGAGTCATTTTTCCCATTTGGTACTGGTCAAGTTTTTTCCTGAAAAATAATTATAACTTGAATGCCAGATAGGAGAGCTTACTTAAAAGTTCCGAAAGCTTATCTTTATTCTAAAATAAGCCAGTTGTTTATTGAGTACTACTGTGTGCCTAGCACTCATCATTTAGAGCCATGTTAAAAATCTGATCATCTGTGTGATAGACTTACAGATTATCGTCATGACTGGAGGGGGTCTGAGTGATGGATAATTTAATACAGTTTCCTTTGAGTAGGGTTTTAACATTATTTTGTTGCATTCTACTTTTTCCATTCTAGTGTTGTTTTACTTAGACAATTAATGATTTATAATCCTGGAACATATTTTTTGAATATATACCAGTCACAGAGGCATAAATTTATGTAGGGCATGTTGGATGATAAGAGAACATCCATCTTGGTTTAAAATGGCCTCAGTTATTGATGAAGGAAATATTCTACACAGAAGTCTTGGACTTTACCAAATGTCTGCAGAGAAGCCACAGTAGGCAAGTAGTGCCCCAATTCAAAATGGAACATGGACACCTTTGCTTGGATATAAATTTTTTTTCCAACTCCATTTTATTTAAAGATAAAAAGAAAGGAAAAAAAAAAGAAGAAGAATGGATGTAAAATTTGGGTTATAATAAGAACACAGACTTTGCAGCGATGGGGCGTTTTGACGGACGGGAGTATTAGCCCACTTAGAAGTGTGGGGTCCCACTGCTTTCATATTTTGCCTTGACAGAACTGACATCATAGTTGATGAGGTTCTTCAGAGTTGAAAGAATTCTCTCCAACCTGTAGACAGACTGAAGAAAGCCCCTGGCTGGTATTTGGGCTGTTTCATTCATGTCATAAGGCTCCAGCTGACACAAAAACTAGTGTTATCTAATTGGGACAGATTCTCACATTAAAGCTTAGACTTTGTAATAAGGTAGTTCAATTAATATTTGTAGAATAATGCTTTTGTATAAACCATTTTCGCACACAATAGCCACAGAGTCCCTAATTTTTAGATTATCTCTGCTGTAAGAAGTATTTTCCATAGTAAACTGATACTCACTGTGCAGCAGTCTTGACATCGGAAATCGTTCTTTCTCTTTATGTTGAAGTATTTTCTTGCTCCTGTGCTGTTTTCTCCTAGGTTTCTTCTTGCACTGCCAGCAGCAACCTCAGTCTCTGGCTCCTCCTCCTTTTCCCAGTATCCGTGCTGCGGTGCTCAGGACCCACCCATCTCTTCTACCCCATTTTGTTTTTAACCTACACTAATCCCCTGGTCTCTTGGGGATTTCACTGTTTCCTGTAGTTTTCTATACCACCTCTGTGTTGATATCACCTAATTTTTACCTCCAGCTCTGATGTTTCCCCTCAGTAATTTGTCCACTTAATATGGTACCTCCTTTTGGGTGTCAAATAAGTAACTCAGACTTAACACGTCCAAATCTAAATTCTTGAGTTTTCTTCCCAAGCTCGTTATTTCCTATCCCCTGACCCCTCCATGCAATCAACAGTGCTACAGTTTACTAAGTTACTCAATTCAGAACCCTGAGTTTAACAAATCAGCAAATTCCGTCAACTCTGTCTGTCCTCACCATGTCTTAAATACTGCCATTTTTTTGCCATTTCACTTGCTTTTGCCTTTGACTGTTACTACCTCATGGGCAATTGCTCCAGCTTTCAGACTGACCTCTTTAGGTCCACTCTTGCAGCCCTGTAGTCAGTTTTCCATACCCCAGTCTTGGAAAACCATATTATAGCACTTTCTTGCTCAAAACTCTTCAGTGATTTCCCATCATGTTTTAAAATAAAATCTAAACCCCTGCATGGTGATGTGCAGGGCTGTCGGCATGTTCTGCTTCCTTCCAGTTTATTCATTCTCTCCCCTCACCTAAGACTCTTTCTCGTCTACTATTTCTACAACATTGGTTTTCTTACTGTTCCTTAAACCATATTTCTTGTTTCTGCTTCCAGACCCTTTCTCTCCCAAACCCTTCTGCCTAGAATTTTCTTTGCCTAGATCGTCACATAACTTTTTTATGACATTCAGATCTCTATTTAAATTTCCATTCCTAAAAGACCCATTCCTGTCATGCCAAATTAATCTATAAAACCCACATTTATCTTTCTCTTCATTGGGTTTTACTTCTCTTTATCTTTACCTATATCTAAATGAGTGATTAGAATGTCATTGGGAACATTTATGTAAACCCCAATTTGTTTATTTGAGTAAAAACTTTAAAAAGAACTTTCTCTGTTATGCAATGCTTTTTGTGAGTGTTTCATGTATTGTGTTTCTCTTTGCTTTGTTATCAAAATTGTAGATATGTAGCCTGGCTTGACTCTCCTTAAACAAATTTAAACTTTGCAATGGAGTCTTCATTCCAAAATCAAATATATCAGCTGCAATGCATAAAGTGTCTTTGCTACATGCAGACCCCACCCTAAGTGTGACTAAAGAACAATGTAACTCCTCAAAACTTGACTGTCAGAGACAGTCAAGTTTTGAGGAGTTACATTGTTCTTTACAGAGACATTGTCTCTTACAGAGACAGTCAAGTTTTGAGGAGTTACATTACAGAGTATATCTGAGTAGCAGCATCGAACCATGATGCAGTCCTAAATTGTATCAGGCTATTAGAAAAAGCTATTTTCTTATAAAATCAACACACATCACCTTCTTGCTCTATTAATCAGAAAACAAGTTATTTGACCTACATAACTTGTTGTACTTTTATATTCAGGTGATGACAGAGAAGGAACTAATTCTGTAATCTAAAGTGAGTGTATGCACATGGGTTCTGACACAAGGCCTTTCAAAGAAGCAGAAGACACTCTGTGGTTACTTTTGGTAACTGGAAAAAAAAGGTTCGATAAAAATACTGAGAAATATTTCAAGCTTATCCTTCTTTATGGCAGAGTAGTACTCCATTGTATAAAAAATGCACCTTGAGTCCATACTCTTGAAATAAATCAGACACATGTGTAAGTACCACATTGTTTCTCTGTTGTGAGAAGCCAAAGCTGTAAATAAGGACCAAATGTATAATAGATACTGTGAAGTAGGAAGAAAATGTTCAATATTCAAATGGAAAGGGGAACAAGGTGGTGGGGGGAAGGAAGGGGAAAGAAAAAATGAGAAAAGAAGGAAAAAATTACAAAGCTTTTGTAAATAAGGAGGGGAAGGAGGGAGGGAGATGGGGAAAAAGGATCAAGTTATATCATGTACAAGTACAAATTTCCTGTGATGAATGTGATCATTATGTGTATCTAAAATGTACCAATAAACTTAATTTAAAAATAAAGCTTTAACTTGGTATGAAAAATACTGAGAAAGAGCCACATGCCACAAAGCACATAAACCTCAATGACTAGTGATCAAAGTGCAGAAATCCCAGCCACGAGTTCAGCGTCTCCCTGGCATTCAGGGTTCCGTCAGGCGCGCGGTCAGCGGTGGCACCTGCTTAAAGCCTTCGCAGATGCATCTCCCTAAGTAGGTCTGTGCTTACCGACTGGAGAGAAAGAGGCAAAGTTTTATGTGAATCTGATTTTCCAATTTAGTGATACGTGAAGTAATGGAAGGAATTCTGGGTGTGAATCCAGGTCATGTTACTTTCTGGTCCCATGATTGGAAGAAATTTGCTTAACCTCCCTAAGCCCTCGTTTTCTCTTCAATAAAATGAGCTTAATAATACCGCACTTGCCCTCTTATTGTAAAGATCAGTTACTCAGTATATGTGGAAGACTTTCTCTGGCCTGACAGACTAGAAGCATTAATGCTGCTCTGTCTTCTTTCTGACAGTAGAGCACTGTCTGATGCAATCTAAGTCTTAGGATTAAACATTTTTAATGGCCTTCTTTGCCAGATATAAACTACTTAGCTAACTCGAGCACTCAATGTGGCTGACATTTGTTTGGGAAACTTTTCTATGCTCCAAGATTGGATCTGATGCTCCTTCCGTATTGTATTCATAATTTCACCCTCCACCAATTAATACTGAGTTTCGTACTATTTGTTTTATCCATCGTCGAATGCCCAGAAGTTGGCAGAATCTCTGGCATGTAGTAGGTGATCAGTATATATTTAATGAATGAATGATTGTATGAATGAATTTATTAGTACTTAGCAGGCAACAATATTTTGCACGTGTTATTAAGAATCACATAAGGCAAAATGACACTAAGCCTTAATAGGCCATTTTCTTTCCTTTGAGAATTCCACCATAAGAACACTGAGAAAATGGCTACTTTGTCTAAAATACTAGACTTTTTGATTTACTGGGGTTTTTGTCATTGTTTTGTTTTATTTTGTTTTTTGAGTTTTCTTGGTAATATGGGGGTTGAACCCAAAATCACCCTACCACATAGGTATAGGCCAGCCCTTTTTTATTTCGAGACAGTCTTGCTAAATTGAAATTTGAACTTGGCAATTCTCATGCCTCAGTGTCCCTTAGTGTTGGGATGACGTGTATTTGCTACTGTCTGTCTTAGATATATAAGCTTTTGTAGATTTATTTCACAACAGATAATATAAGCCTACTTACTTAAGGAATTTGAAGATTAAAAAATAAATAACCAAGAATTTTTTAGGCACATTTTTAGATAGCTTTATACTCTTGCATGGATTGTTTGGGTTCCCTCAAACGTGTAACTTCTGTAGTTTGAAATTTGACGTGGAATGCCTTGACAGTCCTGAGTAGAGAACAGTCTGTAATTTCCCTAAGGGATGCATAAAATTGGGCCTAGGTCAAGAGGGCAACCAACTGGAAGATTCTGAAGTTCAGATTTATAGTAAGAATTCCCAGACTCACTTCCAGGCTGCTTGTGGCCGTGAGGGATAGATGGCCCACTGCATTGCCTGCCTCACTGCTTTTCCCACACTCCGCTCCCCCCACAACAAGGTCACTTACATCCCAGCATCCACATCTGTGCACATTCCCATGAACCACTGCCCTGGGCCAGAGGTGCACACTCACGTGGTCTGCACACTCATCAGGTGGATGAACCAGAGGGAGATGGCCACGCGGATCCTGCAAGTGTCCTCACGGCTTCCTCAGGAAGTTCCGTGGCCTCGGAAGAGGTGGACACAGTGCAGGTACCAGGTGGTGGTTTTCCCTTTGCCCCACAGACTTCTCACCCCATGCATTGGGATTCAATTAGAGTGACACCAAAACAGAGATTTCTGCAGCGTGGGTCCCTGTATAAAGGACAATGCAAAAGGAAGCAAGGCGTATCTCCCAAAGTCATTTCTTATAGTGCTGTTAGGTTATGAGGGCAGACGAGCATCAGGGAAATGCTGGTCTGAATCACATTTATGTACTACTGGATAGATGAAGAGCTGAATACCATCTGTCAGAGTTTTGAATCTTTGGCTCCAGAGAGTCTCCTCTGCTAGAGGCAGTGCTAAGCTAATACCCTCTGCCACAGAATTGATTCGACTTCATGTCTTACCTCTAAGTATTTTTTAAAGATCAGTTACTTACTCAATGGTTTAGTGATTGCTTTCTCTGGTCTGTGATAACCTGAGAGCAGAACATTTAGAACGGAGCTGCCAAACAGTTAAGACTTAAGGAAGATATTTTTCACAGGATGGTCAACATTTTTCCTGTGTTAAGATACTTTCAGGAAGCCTGCAATTAGCCAAATCACAGATTTCCAGTTATTTCAGTCTCATTAAAAACAAGGCTGATCACATCTGTCTTAAGTTGGAGTATGTGCCGCAGCACTAGATGCTCTTGCAAACCTTCAATTACACCAGCCTTCAAGGCACTGCTGCTGTAAACTAACAAGCAGACATCAGCAACAAGAGACAGATTGACTAATAATTAGCAAATGTACTGGGGAGGCCTTCTGTAAAGGTAAAATATAATAATTGCTTTCTTCTCTCATAGTGGAGTTGGTTGTGAGACATTGATATCTCATTGTTCCAGACTAATTCTTGATACTGTTGTTATGTAGAATAACCTCAAAATATTTTATTTGTATGTAGGAAAATATTTTTCTGGATATTTCATGCTTCTATAAAAACAATTCCTTATATTGGTGAAGTACCATTTTCTTCTGTATCCAGAAGGTAAATAATAAGGCTTTCCCCAGAAGGGAGTCTATGTTTTGTACCATCATTTATTGTTTTCGGTGACAAGTCTAGATACAAAACTGCACAAAAAGTAGAAAGACTGGTTTAGGCCTTTAGAGTGGTATTTGCAATGTAAAGATGGTTGTTGGGAAACTAAATGAAAGGATTAAAGAGAAAAGTTAGTATGTAGACAATGAGGAAATATCGGTGAGTTAGTTTCTCAGGCTAGAATGACATCCGTCTCATCGCTGTCTTTAAGCATTTTATGAAGGAGGTGTACTGACCAGTTTTACAAATGGAGTGGCCCAAAGAATTATTGGAAACTTGATTCTTCCTGTAACTTGCTACTGTATAGTTAATTTGTATTTCTTTTTCTTTTTTAGGTTTGATTGGTACATTTTAGATATACATAATGATTACATTCTTCATAGGACTTTGTACCCAACATGCTACAATCTTGCTTTTTTTCCCCAGTTCTCCTCCCCGCCCTTCAACCCCTTTTTCCCTTCTCTTTGTTTTCATTTTTTTCCTTTTCTTTTTTTTCCTTGTCCCTTCCTTCCCCATCTCCCCTTCCTAGTTCTTCTTCCCATTTCCCAGCGTCTATTATACATTTTGGTCTTTAGTTACCCTTTAGGTTTCTCACATCAGAGAAACAGTGTGGTATTTATACATGTATATCCAATTTATTTCACTTAAGAATATGGTTGATAGAGTTGAGTCATACATGGTTCAGAACTCTTCCCTACAACCAAATCAACAAGAACAGGACTGAATGGCCATGCTAGGGTTGGAAATAGACTATCTAGATCATCCCAAGAGACTGAGGAAAAATGAAGGGAGTCAGGGAGTCAGGTATGGAGAACAGTGAACCACGACTCATAGACAGAGTTCATTTGTGAGACTAATTCTAGAATCATGGAGATAAAGTTGGAACTGTCACAGTAACTTGGGGTCCAGGGAAATGATTCTTAAACTTCACTCTGCATTAAAGTCACATGGGGGAATGTTTTAAAAACATCCGTGTAGGGGCTGGGGGTTTAGCTCAGAAGCATAAGTGCCTGCTTGGCAAACGTGAGGTTGTGAGTTCGATCCCCGGCACCAAAAAAAAAAAAAAAAAAAAAAAATCCGTGTGGCCCTCAGCTTTGGAGAAGTAATGTAATCAGCATGTGATGAGGCCTAGACATTGGGAGTTGGAGCACAAAGGTGTTTCTCTGCACAAAGATGCTACTCCGCACGTAGCAGTGAAACCAGCTTCTTCACCTAAGCTTGACCTGACAGCTTGCCTGCATTTCTACTGCCTTCCAAAAAGTCGTGATGAGAAAAATAACTTCTCTGTGCAAGACTACTGGCTCAAGTCAGCAAACCTTTTGGGGCAGTTAGAAGTACAGATCGTCCCCTCTGCCTTTGAAGTGTTAACAGCAGAAAACGGGACAGCACATTGCCAAGGAACCACCCAAACCAGGTCGCTCTCTGGGTGCCCCCTGCCTGCTCACCGCCTTCTCCACCGTTCTGCTTCCTGTCAGTCGTGGTATGAAATCTGCACAGCAGACTACTTTGTCAGTGAGTGGCTTTGTTAGACTGAAGACAGAAGCCTTTCTAGCATCCAAGGTTTAGACATTCATTCACGTGTGGTTGTACAAAATGGCTAGATGTTTTCTCTTGGTCTCTTAAGAGTTTTGTTTAAGTGTTCAAAATGTAAGTCTCTAAGGTCAATATAAAAACCCATCACACATACCCAAGTACCAGGAATATAGTGTCCCCTGAATTGTATTTGAAATCCACAGAATCAGGGAGGACTTTTTATATATAGTGTTATTATTTCTTGTACAGTTGGAGTTCAGGAAAGCCTTACCTATTCCTGTGTCTTCAAAAGTTTCACCAGTTTTTTCTGTCAGCATATACATTGTTTCTTTTTTTATATGTGAAATGATCTTATTTTTATTTGATTTTAGTGTAGGGTGAGATATACTGATCAAGATTTGTTCTACATGTGGATATCAGTTTTCCCAGCACCATTCATTAAAGAGGTTTTCTCTACATCTTTACATATTCTAGACTTCTTTGTCAAATATCAGGTGGTTGCAAGTGCTCGGGATGGATTCTGCATCCTCTGTTCTGTTCCACTGCCCAACAGGTCTGCTTTTGTGCCAGTACAGTGCTGTTTTTACTACTGTAGCTTTGTAGTATAACTGGAAGTCTGGAATTGTAATTATTCCTGGTTTGCTCTTGCTCTTGAAATCAAGAAAACTTTTCCCCAGTGCTGAGGATCGAACTGAGGACCTTGCACATGCCAGGCAGGTGCTGTGCTTCTCAGCTCTTTAGTGCAGACATCAAATCTGACTGGATCACCTAAAGACCAATCTGAATTCAGAAGATAAGTGGACTGAATGTTGTTTGATGTGTTAAGAAGCACATATTGCCCCACCCCACCCTCGCTGGGGAGTTGCTCCGTTAAAACGTTTGCCTAGCATGCATAAGGTGCTAGGTGCAATCCTCAGTGCCAGAAAAGATGGGGTGGAGGGGAGAAGGAAGGGGAAGGCAGAAAGATAGCAAAAAACAAATGTTTTAAAATTTTAAATAGAGTTCATATTTTATTCTGAGTTTTATTTTGCTGCAAATAAAGATTTTTCTAATTTTTTAAATATTTTAAATGTTTTATTGCAATATAGTTGACATATAATAAATTGCTCATTTTAAAGTATGCCATTTGATAATTTTTTTTTTTCTGTACTGAAGTTTGAACCTTTGCACCGAGCTATACTACCAGTCCACTTTTTATTTCGAGATAGGGTTTTGCTAAGCCTTGTGATCCTGCTGCCTTGACCTCCCGCAGCGCTGGGATCACAGTGTGTGAGCCATCATACTTGGCTCATTTTGATAAGTTTAAACCTTTAAAGCTGTCTCCATGATAGTGAGCTTACAGTTTGCCCTCCATGACTCCCATGTGTTCTTGTCACCTCCTTCGGCTGTCCCTGCACCAAACAGTGCCCTTGATCTATCTGTGTCACCCATTGATCTGTTTGCATTTTCCAGTATTTTTCTAGCGTTGTCTACACATGGAATCATATAGCATGTATTCTTTTTAAAAATTTTACTTTATTATTTATTTTTACTTTTATTCTACAAAAGTAGAATAAATTTTAGGAACAACGGAGGTTGAGAGTAGAATGGGGGTCTGGAGTGGGTTGCCAGCATGTATTCTTTTTGCCTGGCCTTTTGTATTTCCAGTTCTGTGAAGTGACTAGTGCCTTCTCACTGAGCTGTAGGCCAAGTCCCTTTCTGTTGATTATTTCGAGGCAGGTCTCACTAAGTCTCTGAGTTGCTGAGCTGTGCAGGCCGGGCTCAGACCGCCTCAGCCTCCTAGACTGCTTGGGTTATAGTTGTGCACCACCATGCCTAGCTTGTCTGGTCTTTTTTTTTTTTTTTCCATAGCACAATTATTTCATTAATGTTTTCAAATATATCATTCCTTTTGTTGAGTGCATTTAATTACATGGCTGTACCACTATTTTTTATCTATTCACTTATTGACAGATACAGTATTTGGTTTCTAACTCTGGTAATTACTAATAAAGCTGCTATGAACAGTCTTATAATACCTTTACATCGTTTCATTACTCTGGGGTAATACTATCAATGAAATGGTTAAGATGAATGATAAGTATTTTTACTCTTTAATGAAATAAACTATTCCAAAGTGACTGTTCTGCATTACGTTCCACCAGTAGTTTATGATGGATCGAATTCCTTCTCTTTCCCATCACTTGGTTGATCAGTGTTTTTAACTTAAACCTCTCCAGTAGTTGTATGAAGCCATCTCAGTGATTTTGATTTGCATTTCTATATATAATGATAAGTTATATGAAGAATCTTTTTATACTCTAATTTACTATCTGTTTGTCTTCTTTAGAGAAATACCACAAATCTTTTTCTTACTTTAATTGAGATACATTCTTATATTGAGTTTTGGTAGGTATTTAGTGTTTTAACACGCTGGAATCTAAGTCCTTTGTCAAATATATGATTTGTAAATATTTTCTTCTGGTCTGTAACTTGTCTTTTAATCTACTACTAACTCTTTTTGAAAGATCAGAATTTTTAATTTTTATAGTATCCAGTTTATTAATTTTTTTCTTTTGTGGATCATACTGTTGATGATGTGTCAGAGAGAGAGAATAATATGAACTAAGATTCTTCTTGTTGCCATTTATCAGGTTGATGAAACTCTTCTATTCCTAATTTACTGAGAATTTTTAATCAAGAAATAGATCTTGATTTTATCAAATGCTTTTTCTGCATCTGATAAGGTGATCATGAGTTTTTAAAAATGGTAAATTATGATGATTGATTTTTTTCAGTACTGAGAATTAAACCAGAATATCTGGACCGAGCTGTATTTCCAGTGCATTTTTATTTTTAATTTTGAGGCTACATCTCCAGTGAATTTTTATTTTTAATTTTGAGGCAGCCTGGGCAGCCTGGGCAACTCTTGCTAAGTCACCCAGGCTGGGCTAGAAATTGCAATCGTCCTGTCTCAGCTTTCCAGAATGCCGAGATTATAGGTGTGTGCCACCAGGCTGGCTAGTGATTGAATTTGGAATGTCATGACAACCTAGCATTCTTGGGATAAACTACATTGTAATAAACCAGTATACTTATATATTTTGTTGGGTTTGATTTGATAAAATTTGTTAAGAATTTTGCATCAATGTTCATGAGCAGCAAAGATCTATAGTTTATTTTTCTTTCTGTATTTTTTGGTCTGATGTGGTATTTTCAGTGTTGTTGGTCTCAGTATGATTTGGGAAGGTATTCTCTCGTCTTTAATTTTCTAAAAAAATTTGTGCAGATTTATTTTTCTTTCATAAGTTTTGATAGAATTCTCCAGTTAAACCTGTAGTATTTTGTTGTTGTTGTTAGAAGGTTTTTAACTACAAAATTAATTTTTTTATTACAATAGGAATTCCAGGGGTTTTTTTCATTCACAAACTTTGATACTTTATCTTTCAAAGAATGTGCCCTTTTATCTAAATTCTGGAATATTCTTAAATAAACTTTTTCAAGATATTCCTTTATTTTTTAAAGTATCTCTATAATATTTTGTGATATGATCTTTCTCATTCCTGATACTGACAGTTATGTCTTCTTTTCCAGATTTGATTATCTGCCTAGATTTATCAGTTTTATTTAACTTCTAAAAGAATTAGCCTTTGGTTTTATTGTTTTTCTATTGAAAATGCTTTTTCTGCATCTGACAAGATGATCGTACAAGTTTTTAAAAATTAATATGGTGAATTATGGTGATTGACTTTTTTCATTTCTGAGGGTTGAACCAGAACCTCTGGAAAATTATTTCTTGTTTCACTATTTTTCACTTTATATTCTTTCTTTCGCTTAATTTCAGTTTTATTTTCTCCTTGAGTTTTCTAAAGTAAAAGCTGAGATTACTGAGTTGAAACCACTTTTTAAGAATATAGGCCTTTTCAATGCTATAATTTAATCTTTAAGTACCAATGTAGCTACATCTTGCTATTTTTATTGTGTCATGTTTTCATTTTCATTTTGTTCCATGTACTTTCTACTCTTAATTTTCCTTTTGGACCGCAGACTGTTTATCTTTCCATACCCTCTTTCCACCCCTAGTACTGGGGTTCAAACCTGGAGCCTTGTGAACATAAGACAGGTGCTCCACAGACTATTGGGAAGTGTACTGTTTTGTTTCCAGACATTTGGAAAACTTCATATGGCTTTCTGTTATTAGCTGATAGTAATTTAATTTCATTGAGGTCAGACAGCAAAACTGAATCCTTTTAAATTTATTGAGACGCATTTTATAGCCCCTACTACAATTATCTTTGTGCACTGTAAAAGGAGACTCACTCTCTTTTGTTGAGTGGAATAGCCCGTATGTATCAAATAGGCTAAATTGAAATATAATGCTGTCTTTTCCATGGTTTTGCTTTCTGTAATTTCAGTTACTCATAGGATGAAAAGTATTAAATGGAGAATACCAGAAATAGTCCAGTCATAAGTTGTACGCAGTGTGCTGTTGAGTAGCATGATAAAATCTGCCCTCCTTTTCCCTACCCAGGGTGCGCATAGTCTCTTGGTTCAGTGTATTCACACTGTGTGTGCTATCTGCTTATTGATCAGTTAGTTGCCACCTTAGGGACTCGAATCAACTATCATTGTATCTTACTGTCTGTGTTCAAGCCTTATTTTGTTTAATAATGGTCCCAAAGCACAAGAGTAATGATACTGGGAGGCACCAAGGCATAAAACATGAAAGGCCGGGTAACTCTCGTTCTATGTAGCAATACTTCAGGGAAGAAGGAAAAGCACACAGTATATGTAAGGTTCAGTACTGTCCTTAGCTTCAGGCATATGCTGGGTATCTTGGACTGTGTCCCCTGCAGATTGGGTAGGGGAAGACCACTGTGTATGCTGACATACATGCACTGGTCAATATTCTGCTGAGTACATGAGGAAGACCCTCCTCAGATCTTTGGAATTCTGCATAGCTCCCTACTGTTGGCATTCTCTTCAGTGAGCTCTAAATGCCGCCCTCTTCCTCTTCTCCAAGCTGCAGCTCTTTACCCCTTGAGATCTCTGGGCTTCACCTGGGCTTTGTGCCTGGAAATTTTCTCCAGGTAGGAAGCTGGCGCAGTGAAAGGGCTCACCGCATGTGTCATATTGTTCCCAGATCACAGTCCTTTATTGCTTGATGACCTGTGTTTATAAACTGTTGTGTGATCCGTTTTGTTTATTTGTCTTGATTCTTTCCAGGGGAGGCTAAATCCTCTCAAATAGGAGTCTCTCATGTACAGTTTATACAGGTTATAAACCAGTTAGTCTTGTTCAACATTAACATGATAACCTTATTTATGCCTTTTAATTTATAAGCTTCCTGTTATCATAAACATTTTATTAAACATCAATACTGAATAACCTATGAGATGGTAGCATCTAGATTATGCAGCTGTTTTCTCTTTCCCTTTCACACATGTGGTATGTAGAAAGCAAGGCAGGATACAATTCGAATGCCTCATATTCTTCTCATAAAGGAGAAATCTGCATGAAGTCTATTTCATACAAGGATATGATTTCCAGAATCAACTAGAAATGAATAAACAGGATGTTTACCATTGCCGTATTCATATAAAATTCAAATTTATCCTTTGAATTTCTTTTTCACATTAACACAAGCTAGTCCTTCTCATTTGTACTTCCCTTACTCTTTTGCATACATTATTATAGTCTGCTTTTAAGATTCCTGTGAATTCCATTCTTGTTTCACCCCCTTTCCACCTGAATGACTTGCCAGTGGGCTTCATTCTCGTTTTTCTTCATAGACAGGTTTCTACTGGCAAATTATCTTGTTAGCTTCTTGGTTCTCTTTTTATTTCTTCCTGCCATCTTTCTCATTTGCTGCTGGCCTCTGTGCTAACTACCACATGTCCCATTTTAAGTGAAGCCTTTCAGCTTCCAAAATATCTCATTCTAATGATCATAAATTAAAAATTAAAGCAAAATCCCATTATTCAGTAAAGGGAGTTTTTTTTTGAATTCATAAAATTGATCAACTAATATAAATAGGAGCCTATCGTAGTCATCCTAGCTAGCTTCAGCTATGATAATTTAAGAGTACACCATATTGATTCTGAAGGTGATGAAAATGAAGCCATCTGTTGTGGGCTAATGGGCCAGCTATGTACTGCCATCTTGAACTCAATAGTAGACTGCAGTATTTGATCAGTCCCAATCACCTTTCATTGTTTTACAGTGAAATGAATATTTCACCATCACAAATTCTTAATGCAACAAATTCTGACAAACTGGTCTACTAATAGTAGCATAAATATATAATCAAATTCAGTAGATGTCACTAAATTCCCTTTATACAGAGACAGTATTTAATGCATTTCAGAGACTACTAAGATGAACAAAAACTAATCTTGCCTTTGAGGAATGTATTTCAATTTAATAGGGAAACAAAATATGTACATACAACATTGAGAGCCAGCTATGTTAAATGTAGTGGCTTATTTACATGTATTATTGTCTTTAATCCACCTACAATCCTGTAAAGTATCTACTAACACTGTCCCCAATTCATTTGTGAAAGTTGAAACATAAAGAGGTTAAGAGCCCAGGTCAATGTTACATAGATGGAAATCCAAAAGTTTTGGTTTTTATGTTTTTTGTTTTTTTAAATAGAAGTGTGACATTGTCAGGACCTCACTTCAGAGTGGACATTCTGCTGGCAGTGCTGGGGTGGACAGAAATCTGAAGTTGAGTATACCAGTACTGTTGCTCTTACAGTCATCCACATTGAAATAAATGATTAGCTCCAGAATTATAGCGATGGTAGTAGACGTGGAAGGGTACTATGTAAACACTGAGAGATTGTAGAGACGGAATTTGACAAACATTGTCAATATGCAATAAGACATCAGTAAAAATGTTGTATTTAGGAGCATGGAAAAAGGATAACTTTGAGGTTTTAATATTGGTAGTGGAGAAAATAATGTTATTTAATTATTGGTTAGCAGTAACTTCAGTGGAGATGTTTAGAGAACTCCAAAGGCAGCCTGGACCATAGGATAGGAGCCCAGGTGATGGCGACAACCATAACTTAACATCCAAAATAACATTTATGGAACTGATTAATAAAACTTATGACTTTTATACTAAGTAAAATTAATTTTTGATTTAGTGACTGTCAACCTATGTCTCTTGCGTTTGAACGTTTATAGCAGTTTGAGTTCAGTTGCATTGAATCTCACTATTTGTGGTAGTTTACTTTGCGTCACTTCCCACCATGAGTTATATGTGTTTAGAAAGTCATACCAAAATGTAAGATTGTTAAAAGAATTGCTTTTAACAGTCACACTTGAAAGAAACCTTGGGAGTAGCATTTGTCAAGCAGCTAAGAAAACCATTCATGCATACCCCGTGTCCAAAGCGCCATCAGCAGCCCAAACATAACGAACTGAAAGGTCATTCTTCTTCCTGCAGTGTGATGGTTTGTTGACGTATTTTGACACAACATACAATGCTGAAAGGGTCTGACCTTCCTGCAACACCCAGGGACTCCAGTTTGGTCAGAATACCTGCCGCTCAGTGCATTTTTGTGCCTTTCTCCGCCTTTAAAGATAACAACACATGCCTCAAACATGAAATGCTGTCTTCCATCTAGCAATACTAAAGGATTTAAATGATTACTTTTTAGCTTTTTCTATCCTTTCTTTTCCTTGTTATCATCAAACTGATAACCTATCTTAGAACAATTAATACTTTTAATTGAAAAAATTTAGATTAATTTCTCATAGTGACAAATGTGAATGAGGTTAATAGCTAGAAAGAAAAAAGCTAAACAAATGAGGTCTCTATGCTGTAATATGCTTTATAGTTATCTTTGTGATAGAAAGCAATTTATTGGAGTTCAAATGTTTGAGGATTGCCGCTAATGTGCAAGATTAATGCACATAGAAGTAAATCCTAGGTAACTTTTGAAGTAATTGCCTTGTAATTATGTCATGTGCTAAGAAGCTAAAGACTTAGATGGAGGCCAGAGTTCTGTAAAGACACCTTTCTGTCATGTATGACTGTGATGTTTTATTTTAGATTTCTATACTGGAAAGCGAAGCTTTTATTGGTTACCCATATTATTTCTAATTCAATTTCATAGTGATATGAGGATAGGAAGTAAAAATATTTACTATTAGTGATTTTCTAAACTATAAAAAATAAGCAGAATTGCTTTTATAAAAAGTCTTTTTAACATGCAGTACCTAAACTGAAAAATATTCTTGCTATCTCCAGAAATGGTCAGTATAAAATACGTGCAATTGTATTTTCCATGCATTTAGATTGTACTTTGCAAAGTGTGGAAAATTTGGTCTATTTGTTGTAACAGTAGAAAAAAAGAGTATTCAAGTATTTCAGATTGGCTCCAAATGTGGTAACTACTAAAGGAAATTAAAATAATTTGGTCCAGGGTAGGCATTTTAATGGCATGACTAAAATTAGGACTAAAATTTTGAAGTACTTGTTTTAATTCCTCACCTGCTTTGCATAATCACTAAACTTCAGAGTGGCACCCTGAATATCATTGATTTTATTTAAATCATTTCTCTGTTTTCACCATGATTTCAAATGTCGTCATGTCCTAAAAAAAACCAGTGCCCACGACCACATTGCATGCTCAGCTCATTCCTACCTTACAGCAAGACTGCAATTTGCTAGTATTAGTATTCCTCCTTCCGATTAGACCTCTCAGTTTGTGTGCTGTGAGATTTGACTGTCCCCATCCTGCTTTTCCTGTCCTATTTCTGGTGACACACATTCCATTGTGCCAAAGCATGGCCATCCTGCACACCTTACCTTTCAGGATTTTATGTAGTTTTTAATTGACATTCATTTCTGACACTGTAGCTGTACTTCTCAATGTAAAGGCTTTACACAGGAATAGTTGAAAATCTCTTTTTACTGAACTATTACATGGATTAATTTTACATAACAATGACAGGTTTCCTGATGAAATTTAAGTAGCCAAATCTTTTTTTCTAACCATCCTTTAGCGCTGTCTCCCCACACCTGGCAGTATCCATACCGATTGCTTGAGTATAGCGCAGACCCACATAAATTATACTATAGCCCAGTGTAAGGTGTGTTTTTCTAACATCAGACAGTCTTTTAGCTGGTTTTGTTAGTAACAGTGTCTTTCCTCCAAATCCACCCATAGGTACAAAAGCAAAAATTAACCCAACTATTTCTGATAGTATGGCATTTTATGTACATCTTCTCCTCAGAAGTTACACGACAAAGTTTTTTTTTTTTTCTGGCCTTCTTTTATAGCTTCTTAATAAAATTTCATTGTTGTGAGAAAAAAATTCTATCAATTATTTTTAAAAGCAATAATTCATTATAGTTGATCATAAATGTCAGGAAGCAAAGACCCAGCTGAAGCATTTTGTCACTAATCATGCTGTTTTTCTTTTAATTAGTTAATTTACATTTTACAAATTAAGGGTAAAACTCAGACAGAAGATAACATCATAACTTTAACTGACCTGTATTTGTATCTGCCAAATTTAAGTTAATTAGAAATGTAGATACTGTTAGTTTTATCTGTCAGAAAAGCTCATCTTTTAACTTAAAAAAAAAGAAAAAGTAGACATACTTTTCTCCCCTCAACATTTATCATCTAAATAATAGTCTTGCCAAGATGGCAGCCTCATAATAAACTCTTTTCAGTGGAGTCATGGGTAATGAAGCTTGCTTGTGAAGGCAGCGAAAAATGTTGTCTGGCCAAATGCATGAATATGATGGCTAGAGAATCAGTGGACTTTCTCAGTCATCAATCTTTTTAGTAGCCTCTTATACATCTGAGTATTTTGATAGATGATCTAATAATTGAGTTATCTATCTTTCTAACTATCAGAGTTGCATAAAAATTATTCTCACATGCTACTGAATATTAAATATATTAGGCATTCAGTAAATTTTTCATAGAAAGGTCAAAAGGTGAAAGGTTTTTGTTATTCTGTAAATACATCTTAATATATTGAGTGTCAAAGCCTCAGAAATGTTCATCTCTTAGCCCCTTCTAAGAAGTGAGAAGCAAATACAGTATATATTTTAAAAAGAGAATGTGCCAATCATATGTATACTGGCACGTGTCAGTGAAGGTAGACCCTGCTGAATGTACAGGTACAGTAGTATATAAAGGAATAAGTGCACTTGGACGTACACTTGCTGGTTGTGCCCAACACCAGTGACATATTTAATATGACACAAATTTTCCGTACAGGTAGCAGTAGATGACACTGGTAGTAAGAGTGACTGGCTGATTTTGTTGTACACATCATTTTTGGAGGAAGATGATCCTACCCAAATTTAAAACAAAGTTACCCAAATACTTTTATTATATCCAAATAGTTCTTCCTTGTGGGGGCGGGAGTAGAGCTGGGGAGTTGGTCATACACCACACGATTAAAAGCCATGGATACAGATACTTTGCTGGGACTGAAAGAGTGGCAGGGACAATTTGCTGTAAACAGATCACTTACAAGTGAGAACCTTCTTCATCACCATCCACTCTTCTTCAAGGTAACCTTCCAAAGGTAACTTCCTCATGCGCAACACTAAAATATAGTAGTAATCCTAGAGGAGCAGGCTCTTGCTTGCAAATCTGAAGGATCACCAGTCCTGTGCACCCTGAAAGGCACTCGGATGAGCAGGGCCTTGTGAACTGGATTTCAGTTAGCCGGGAGGATGATAGCTCTGCATCAGTGAAACGGACGCATGTGCTATCAACATCTCAGTGCTAAATACTTCTGCTTTTTTTTTAATACCACATTTGTTTTTGCATTTGCTCATCCAAAATGGTAACAAAAACAAAAACCACTGAAATTATTTGTGTTTGAGATTTTAAATAGATCTTAAACCTTGGAAAAAATTTAAATGCTTTTCAACTTGAAAAAAACTTGAAATAAAAATCAAAGGCATAATGAGCAAAAATAAATATGGTAAAATGTTGCAGGCCTTGCTGTCTATGTGGTTTATACTATTGATTTGAACTACACTTGTGCTACTGCAAAAGTCTTAGGTAAGAGGCTTTTTTTCCTCTTTATTTTCTGGATTGAAAATAATAATTTTAAGAATTGTACCAATTGTGGAAATCCCTCTGTGGATTATATCTGAGGAACCATTACTCTGATAGTTTGATCTTTCTTTGCTTTAGGAATTTTTGTTTCTATGATTTTTAGGTAGAAAGAACTGGTATTAATTTTATTGTAAGAGTTACAACTGAGAATTTTTAATTCTTGGATGTCTGTTCAAGATTATACATTTAAAACTGTTTGAAATGACCATATTGGGAGGCTTGAGGGGAAGGAATAGTCTTTTCTTAATCAGAGTAGCAAACATCTGTGTTCTTTCTAGACTTCCTTTTGATTAGCATGGTCTCATCCATCACTGGTCTTTGATATCAACACCAAGAAATCCTGTCCTTTTGTTTTAAATGATAAATATGCCTTTGTCATGAATACTCATAGGCAACCCAGGATTTACATCTGAATTGTCAAAGTGGAACTGCCTAGTTCTTGTGATGAGTGACATTATTAGTGAAATGAAGTTTTTAACTCATCATGGCCAGGCCTTAGATGGTGACATTAGGAGGACTGTGATACTAGAGAAAGTTGTTCTTTCCCTACTGTTTTTCTCAATTTGTCATTTATCAACAAGGAACAGTCTACTGCAGGAGATTCTCTGTGGACATTTTTACTTCAATGCCCTTAGATCATCTCTTTGGATTTTTTTTTTTATTTAGGTTTAATGGCTAGTAGTCCTTATCAAAACTACTGCTACATGAAGTAACAGGCTTCTGCAAATAGCATCAGAATTTTTTCTGTCTCACTATTGTTGTCAGTGATGACAGGTCTTTAAACTTTAGCAGTATTTCAAGCTCGGTATCACTTATATTTCCTGCATGCATTTCTTTGATATCTTTGTCCTCACAGTCCTCAGGAACATCTACTTAAATGTTTTTATGTATGTATTATTTGCATAAATGCATTGACCTACACATATCTCCCTGCACAATTTTATATTAATCATCAAAATCCTCAGAGTATCATGTTCAACTGTTATTATACTCTTCCAAGAAGTTAAGAGCATTAAAATGAAAGCTATTGTGAAGTCTTGATCTTCCCTTACCTAAAATGTGAAAGATGTCAGCCTTCATAGACTTTCCCTGTATGTCGGCAAGTGTTTTTATTCTTTTACAGTTTTGTCTTGTGAATGCCTGTATTTTACGTTGCTAATACACTGTTCATTCGAATGTTATGTATAAAATGTGTTTCATGAAAATTTAGCATTTTAACAACTAGAAACATCAACAGAAATTGCATTAACTTTTGCATGTTTATAATTTCAAGACAACTGTTTTAAAACTAGATGAAATAAGTCTTTGTTTTCGCTTTATCAGCTGAATTGATTGGTTGAGTTAGTTATAATAATCTTTAACTTAAAATGCTAGGAATTTATAGGAAAGTTACCTACATAGTTTAGTTATTTTACATCTCTATAAAATTCACTAGAATTGTTTCATCAGTATTAAATTGTATTTTATTGGGGGTTATAGTCCTTATCCCACAAATGTATTAATACTGAGTTTTCTTTGCTTTGACTACATCAGAACTGAAATTTAGTGGTCATTTTGGGGGAAGTTATTTCTTGATTGCCCAGAAAAAGTATTTTAAGGCAAAAATATAACAATTAGAAATTAACCTTTATCATCCTTTTTTTCTTTTTCTAACTTCTTTTTTTTGGGGGGGGGGTTGTGTTTCCTAAGTTGCCTGTTCCTAAAAGAATGCCCTCTTGTTCATACTTGATTTTCAATGGAAAATAATCACTTAGCAATTCTACAGCCCAACCCCTTATATTAATTGAGATTTTGTACTATAATGTAAGTGTCTAACTTTTGAGACCCCAAGGCTTCTGCCCAATTGGAAGACAATGATGCCAGTGAGCTTCTGTCCAGAGTTAATCAGCTGCAGAATTTGTAAACTGCACATATGTCAAAGTTGAAAATGTTAGCACTCTAATAGAAGCTTGAAAAGGTTAGATCTGATAAAAGCCGTCAGCAGTTAAAGAAAGTGATTTATGGGAATGTAATGACACAGAATGCCTCATTTATCACTCATATATAGTTAGGTTAAGGTTCCCATGTCATACTTTTAAAAATTTGACCACTTCGAATTGTCAAAATAGGTACTTAATTGCCCTTCATCTTTTTCATTTTCAATTTATTTCATTTCAGTTTGGCAATTTTATCTATGATTACTTCACTGTCATTCACTTCATATGGTTCCATTTAAAGTCATTCATATTTTGGATTTTCAAAAATTGTACATCACAGATCTTTTTGAAGTATTATTAGCTGAAGTGGTTCTGAAGAAAGACTGCCAATCTTATATGTTAATTTACATTTTTATGTAATGCAAATGCCATAAAGATATGTTTAAGTTTCATTTGCTTTTTTCTGATATATGTAATTTTCATCAGCGTTTTGTCTCTGTCTCTGACTCTCTGTTTCTGTCTATCTATATATCACTTCTTCAAAAGTTTAACATGAAATTTTAAAAGGCAGTGCCACAATTGGTTTATCATCCTATAAACTCAATTTAATATGTAGGCTGCATACAAATTAAATTTAATGAAACTCTTTCTGCCTGGTTAAGGGGTAAGTAAGACAAGGTAAAAGATGGTAAAAGCTAAAGTTAAGAGATCTATACCGACTCATACCAGTATGATCATAAAACAGTTCTCAATCAGTTTGTTGCGTATTCTAGAAAAGACACTTACGAACTAAGAATTGCTAAAAATTTATTTATTTGATGTCATTTGATTTATGGAGAATAACACTATTAAATAAAACTTTTATAAACTGCAGTATATTAAAGTACTACTGTGAAACAAATTTTATGAATGATTGTTCTAGACTCTTTAATGTGAGAGATAAAATTATATAAAGGCTTCTTGGAAATTATTGAGATCATTTAATAGGTAGGAGTGTCTCAGGGTTTTTCTTTGCCCCTTCTATAGCCAAAAAATAAATTTGAAAAACTTGACAGGTTTTGCAGTTTATCATTCCAATGTTGCCCTTTCTTCAATAGCAACATTCTAGGTTGGATTTCAGATTCTTCAACAAGACAAAAGCCTAAAAATTAATTCAGGAAGAGAGGAACTCTGTGTACCAGGAAAGAAACTTGAGAAATCACAACTAAGTGCACCTGACCTTGTTGCGTCTTGATTCCATCAAATAGACTACAAAAAAAATACGCATTTCTGAGACAGTCCTTGAAAGTGGAATATGCTTGGCATGAATTCATAACACCTAGAAATCACAGTTAATTTTGCTAGACCTGAGAGTGCCACTGTGATATTATGTATGAAATTATGTTATGTAAGATGTCTCCTTTCTTTCAAAGAGATGCATAAAAAATATGAAGGGTAGAGTGGCTCGGTGCCAAGGACTTCCTTCAAATATTTCAGCAAAGGACATAGAGGGATTTGAAGGGAGTTACACAAATCTACAAAAATGAATATTTGAGGAGTCTCTTATTTGAATACATTTTTAAATTTTTCAAATAAAAATGTCTGAAGACATGTCAATCTTTTTAAACTACTACTTTTATATAAAATTATAGTGTCTTACATGTTCCAGTGTTTTTATACTTTCAATATTTGTTTAAAATCATAAGCTATATTCTAAAAATGTTTATCAAAAGATCTCCAAAGTTCACTCAAAATATCATCTAAATCCAATTATAATATTTGAACCTGTTTGCAAACCCAGTATCTTTTAATATACAAAAGGGCAAAGAAATGCTGAATATTAATTGAAAATACAACAAAAGCCAGTTAGCATAGCTCTTTGTGCTCTAAAACGTATGTGATTCCAAAATAGATTACCAGAGCACATAATTTTGTTTGTTTACTTTAAATGATTAAAAGTATATAATTTCAGACATATATTCCTGGCAAATGGATTTTAAAGCATTTACAAATTTTGTATTTTAACCTTTTAAAAATCGTTATTTACAAAAATATTTTCTCAAGTCACAGAGAGAGTTTTTCAGCTTAAGAAATAGTAAACTAGCTCAACTATAGCAGAGTAAGAGATATGGCATTAGATACTGTTGATGTCCAGTTGACTTAATGTAAAGTACTGTGTTGCCTATGTTGTCCTCTTCTGATCTGCTCTGTACTGCCCCCTTTTGTTTTATTCTCTTTTAAATAAAAAAATAAAAATAAAAATAAAGAAATAGTAAACTAAATGTACTTCTTTTAAGGTACATTTTATCTGAAATACTTTGTATACATTTAAATGAAATCTCAACTGATGATTCTAAATATCTGCATTTACTTGCCACTTTCAACCATATTTAGTATTTTTAAATAAAGCAACAACAATCTGAAAAAAACAGTGACAATCTCAGACTTTCAAAATATCCATTGATTTGGAGAAAATATTTTCTTAATACAAATTTATTATTCATCACATATGTATTAAAGGATAGCCAAATGTGTTTTTCTATTTTTGTGCATATATGTGTGTGTGTGTAACACAAGATGACCCTGTTCAATTTAAACTTGTAGACATTATTCATTTTATTTGAAGTTTTGTTACTTTTTTCAAATCCGTGATTAGGAAAAATTCATATCATGTGTTCTATATAGTCATAAAAATCAAAATTGTCTCTATGAATCTTGATAGTTTGTTCTTATAACCAACTGTGAAGAAATATATAAAAATACCTTAATTACAAATCAAGAAAAGTAGTCTTTTCGCACATGATATTTCAGTTGTTCACTAAAGGATAAAGAAAGCATTCAAGCATAGTCTCAAGAACTGTCAGCCATAAGAAAATGCAAGATACTTTGTAGAACTTTAAAGATTGTTCTGGGAAGTAGGTTTAAATAAAAAGTAAAATAGACTTTTCATTTCAAGGAAATCTCTGAAATATTATAAAATTTCATCATGTTAGTACATTAATAATTCTTATTCCAGATAAAGCACAAGTCACCCATGATGCTATATTAATTGATTCACACAACAGTGGATCTCATAAATATTTATCTTTAGGTTTGATTTAAGAGTGAGAATTACAATGCATTGAAATATAATTTTAAAGGACTTTGTCTTTTGGATTCGCATATCTTGATTCATTCCCACTTATAAAGTAGAGATATCTTTAGCAGTCTTCCTACTGCTAAGAAAAGTCCTTTTATGTAAATTGTTTTCAAAACGCTCAGGAAAATTGACTTACAACATGTCTCCAAACATTCATATGTACATTCTTCCCTGTTAGAACAACTCTAATGCTGTGTAGCTAGGTTTAAGACTCCCAGAATGCTTTGTTTCTTCTTTAGTTACTTTAACTTAAATGTTAAAAAAAAAAAACTCATTTATTTTTCCACTGAGTTCAGTCCGGAAGCCTAATTAGAAGTACATCTCCAAGTTACATTAAACTAAAGGAGGTTAACCTGACTATGGGATGAGTAGCTATTATCAATAGCCCAGGCCTGTTCTGTAGATTTAAAGTTTACACCTTTGCTTCAGCCTGTTCCGCCTAGCAGGATTTGGGGAACCAGTCTCATCCTGCCAGGCACATACAGATCAGTGTTTAAGCACCAAACACATTCATGTTTAAGTTACCCATGGTTTAGGGTGTTTCATCCAAAGACAAATAAATATCATAGAGTTACATTTTTGAGTAATTGTTTGTTCATTGAGAAACTCTTTCTGAGTCAGCATTGTTATTTTTCTGCCTAGTTAATAATCACTATATTCACTGTTGAAGGAAGGAAGGGAGGAAAGAAAAAGAAAGCAAAGAAAGAAGAGAGAAAGAGAGAGAAAGAGAGAAAGATGGATTGATTTGGCATTTATTTAAAGGGCTTATTAAAATTCCCAGCGTTGAAACTTCTGCTTAAAATGACACTATTGAACTGGACTTTTTTCCAGTTTACCACTAAAAATGTCTGCTCTCTGTTTCCATTAACTTGAGTTTCTCAGTTAAATTATTTTGCAAAAGATGCTGCAAAAATTTTTAAAGAGTCATGCGGTAGATTGAGTAATACTTGAAGATTTGTTACATTTTGACTTAAGGAAAAATAATGCCTCTGTATGATAATGAGTACATGATTTACATGTGTGTTGTATAATTCGCAATATACATATGCATTCATCATGTTATTCTTTTCACTGTGATGAATTATGTCAGTTTATTGCATATGTCTGCATGCACCTCATCTCTTAATTAAAGCATTAATCACTAAAATTACCAAAGATACGTAGTTTTACTGTACTTTTAAAATTTAAGGTTGATCTCTGCATAGTAATACACATATTATTTCTAATTGGTGACTATACTAAGACATTTTAAGTAAGGCTTTCCATATTATGATTCTATCATATCAATTATTTTAAATATACTTATCTTAATATATACTTAGAATACACTGTTTAACCATTTTAAATCATTTTTATTTCAGATTAAGTTTCCTAAATCACTAAAATTACCACACACATACATTTGTGCATATATATGCATATTATATGATCAACTTTAAATTTTAAAGCACTGTATATGTATGTGTGTGTGTATATATATATATATATATATATATACATATATATATATATATATACATATATATCTCCTTCTAAATCTTAAATCTGGTATTTGTATTTTTTCTTATTGATAGATTATAATAAGACAGGTAAAGTGGAGAGTTTGTGATTTTTCTAGTTTTGTTTTGTTGAAACAGTCTCACTCTGTAGTTCAGGCTATCCTTGAACTCACTATGTAGGTCAGGCTGGCCCTGAACTCACAGCAGTCTTACTGCCTCAACCTCTTGATATTTTGAGTAAGCACGGTACATTTATAAAATGTAGATATCATGTATCACTGATAATAACACAATTTTTTCATGTTACAGCATTTGATATTCCCAAAGTTTCTCACACTTGGAAGAAATATGACATCTAATGTAGATGGCATGGAAATAAACAATCAGTCTTTGAATTTTGCAATTTGAAGAAAACAAAACAAGTTATCCCTTCGCTCCCTTGATTGTGTTTTACCAGAAAGTTCTCATAGTTTCTGGGAAAAATAATACCAGCATCACAACACAATTACTGGCATTGTTTCATATGCTGATAAATTTGAAGACGATATCACAATTTATCAGATGCTTTATAAGAAATGCATACTGTGACATATTTTAACTATTACTGACAAGTATCAAGACTTCAAAATTAATTATGCAAATATTCCAAATGTTACCAAAATTAAAGTAGGAGATGGCATCTTGGATCCATCCTGTATCTATCTATTTCCATTTTGACTATTAAGGATTATAAAAAATTATTTTATTGAATTTAAAAGATCTGTGGTGTTGGCTATCTCTACATGTATCATATCCAACAAAAATTGAGAAATTCATTTTCTAAATTAAATATCATGCAGTCTTATTCTTTTTTTAAAACTCTATTTGAATATTCATCTAAAATGCTATGATTACTATACAAATCTGTATTAGTTAGTAAAAATAATGATTTCATTTTGCATGGGAAAAAGGTTTGCTTAGATCAAAGATCACTGACTACTGTTTGCTGAAAATGGTCCCCAAATGTGTTCCAGAATCAGTTCCATGTGTGACTTCCACCTTGTCTTAGTCACTTTTGTCCTCTCTGAGACACGATATCCACCACCTGAAGATTAAAGGTAAAGTTGATTTGGCTTACCGTGTTAGAAGTTTCAGTCTATGGTAGGCCACCTCCAGTGAGAAACCACATGGTGAAAGTGCCACGAGGTGGAAAGCGACTTCATCATTGTAGCCAGGAATCAAAGAGAGAAAGGAGATGCTAAAGAGGGAGATTTATCCTTCTGGGTTTTAACCTTAGTAACCTACTTCTATGATCAGACCCAGACTTCCAAGAGCAAGTCAGCTATAGTGCCTCCATACTCGTCACCTTCCAAACACGTGAGGGCCTATTTTAGGTCTAAACTGTAACCGTCCCACCTGGCCTCCAAATGAATTTTTAACATTTCCAATATTCTGAAAAATCCAAGTCCAAAGTCTGCTGCAAAGCTCAGACACACTCTTGGGTGTCAGCTCTGTAAAAATCAGAAAGTTAAACATTGCTGACCTACAAGTGAATAGGATAAATAATCCTATTCCAAAAGGAAGAAATGTGAGGATAGAAGGGAATAGTTTGTAGAAGTTTCAGTCCATAATCAGCTGGCTGGAAGGCAGGTGATGTGGCAGACAGGCATTTCAGAGGAGAAACAGTTCATGGCCACATGCACAAGTTTGTTGGTTGTCCTAGTTTCTTCAGAAGGGTATTCCTGGGTCTATTTTGTGTTGCTATAACAAAATACTTGAGGCTGTGTGTTTTATATAGTAAATAGTTTTATTTAGTTCATAGTTTTGGAAGTCCAAAGGTATCATGCTTCATCTCATTAACTCTAGTGAGGTCCTTTAGGTCACATCATCACATGATGGATAGCATCATGGGGGAATCGTGTGACAGGAAGATTATCACACAGTAAGGTAGGAAGCAAGAGACTGAGGAAGGGCCAGATTACTCCTTTTATAGCAGTTGTCTTGGAAGGAATTAATCCATTCATGCCAGACCTGATCCACTGCCGGGAGACAGCACTAAGCTTTTCATGATGGTGGATCACCATGGAATGACTCTCTGAACTGTCTTTTCCTCTTAGTATTACCTCCATAGGGGCCAAATTTCCAGCATATGACCCTTTGAGGGATAGATCACATAAAAACCATGTAGCAGGGAGCAGATGTCAGTGAGCCAAATCAGAATCCTATCCATGTTTGATTGAGAATCCAGAGATTACTGGGTCTGAATATCCCTCTACATCTAGATTTCTATCTCTGTCTGTATCTCTATCACTATCTCTATCACTATCTCTATTTCTGTCTCTATCTCTATCTCTGTCTCGAAGTGTAGGGTCCTCTCAGGGTACAACGGAATAGTCTGATTGTACTGTCTGATATCTTCACTCATTCAGAAGACACATATTGAGCATCTACTGTGTTCACCATTCTGTGCACTAGAAACGAAGCAACAAATAAGACAAGTGTGGGCCCTGCCTTTAAGAAGCTTATTTTATATTGAGAAAAATAGAAAATAAATGAGTGAATAAATAAATACATTTTCTTTTCAAATTATGTTAAAGTGAACAGATAAGGTCTTTCTGGGCAACTGATAAGTAAGTTTCAATAAATTAGTTGAATTTCACTCTGCCAAATTGAATTGGATCCTTCTATGCATCAAATTCAGGCTGTAAGTTTGAAAATGACCTTAAAGTGCTTAACGCTTATGCACAGCTCCACTTAGCCATTTGAGGCTTTGAATACTCTGACTTTAGGATAAGTTTTTCTGGTCCATGGCCATTGACTTGTATGCCATTCGTGTATCCCCAGATCAGCTAAGCAACTATAACATTAATGTGTCCCACCCCTTTTATATATATATATATCTATAAATCGGTAAGCAGGTAGGGTGACTCTGTAGCTATCTTCTTGATTTCCATGTACTTCACAGGATATATATGGACAGATTGTGTGAAATGGATTTTACTGACATCCCAGCCATTACATGCATAGTTTAAATATCAGGTTTTTGATGGATTATAGTAAAAACTAAAAAAATAAAAATTGTAGTTTTCCAAGCACTGATAAAAACAGTGGTTTATTTTTACCACTAAAATATTAAATATTCATTTATTATTAGCACATAGCTACTATTCTATAAACCTCCAGTACATTTGTCATTTTACTCCATAAAACAACCACTCTGTGAGAAGTACTAAACTGATAAAGACACGATACACCCAAAATGAGTGTACTGTGTTTTCTTCTAAATTTATTCAAGAATTTATTCAACTTTGGTCTGCATTATAATCTGAATAATAAAATTCTAGATTCATTGTAATAACGACCATTGCTTTCTAAAAATATGCTTGGTTCACTGGAAAGGCCTCTGAAATACAATTCTGAAAAACTCAAGTGTTATCCAGTTTGTTCCCTCATGTATATTATTATTCTATTATTGACCAAAGTTATGCATCCATTGATAACTATGCATCTATCACTTGTACATATACTTAATCAATGTTTGTTAGGTAGAAAATTGATTGAGATTAGTTAAATTAACTCATTTAATATGTTTATTAAATTTTTTTCAATTTATAGGACATAGCAGTATATACAAACAGACTGTTCCATGATTTGCCTTATTTGGTCATTTAAATTCTTAAAATAGACCTGTAAGTTAATTTTTAATATACTCTCAGGCTTGCTACTATTTTAAGTACTAAAGATATTGTATGTGAGAGAGAGAGAAATTGAGACTTACTTTCTCAGTAAAAAGCATTACTTTTGGGGAAATGTAATTCCAAAATAAGCCAGATGTAGTGCTGTGTATCCATAATTCCACCACGGGGAAGGGTGAGACAGGAGGATCCCTGAGAGGTCCAGGCCTGCCTGAACTACACAATGAGACACTGTCTCAAATCAAAACAATTACTTGGTTAATTACTTTTCCAAAATACAGATTTAGAAAAATTATCATAGTGCTTATTAATAATTTTATTATTTTATAATATAACTTTTTTATAAAGTAGTTAGAATCATTTTATATTATTGCATTTAACATTCCACCATCTATCCCAAATCGCCCTCTGGATCCATAGAGCTAGAGATTATGGTCTTCACTTCTCAACAATATACTTAAAGATGAAGATCATATATTTAAAAGTGCATATAAATATTTGTAAATTAAAATAAGACTTGTCTATTCCACATGCAGTTCCTGATAGACCTGTCCTTATTGCAAAGCCTTTCATTCATTTTATCCCATCACTCAGATAATGAATGAGCAAAATTTTACTAAGAGTCAAATATAAACCAGGCACGATGCTAGGCCTCTAAAAACAGAGATTTCCCCAAATACAGTTTATTCTCTCCGTGAGGTGAGTCTAGTGGGGAGTACAGACCAGGAAACCAGCAGTTGTGGCAAATAAACCAACAATGGCAGACTGCAAAGCATTGCCATTGAGGTGTGCAGAGTACCCGGAGGGAATGTTCAGGAGGCTAATCCAGGAACGCCCTGAATGACCCGAAGCTGCAGACTTTCTAGTGTGATGGGAGCAAAAGAAGCCTGAGCAGAGAAGGACAAACCTGTGTGTAACACCATAGATGTCAAAAGTGTTTCTGAGGTAGTGCAGGGTGAATGTTTGAAACACGGATAAACCTCAGTGTTCCACTTCGGGAGGGTTGTGTTTGTTTTGAGAAATAGCAACATGGGAGCCACTAAGGAAGGAAGGGAATTCATGTGCACAATGAAGGAGGAACAAAAGGAGTTCAGTGAAGATGGAAAAAAGGAAACATAAATAGGAGATGAAGGACTTGTGTTGAGATCTTTTGAATTCAACCTAGAAAATAAGGTAGTAATAGCAATAGTGTCAGAATGTGTAGTACCATCGAAATGGTATGCCTTTCTAGGGTCCAATTGATTTGCACTGAGGCTTGAGCTGTGGGCTTCTGATATCTGGAGTGCTATATTTCTTTCCCTTAAGGTCTCATATGTCGGGAGAAACAAACAAAATTATCTGTTCCACATGTCGCATATAAATACATATGTTTACATACACACATGTGCTTCAATACTTAGATATTTTGTGGGTAAAGGAAAATGAGAGTGGTAAAAGCTGGGAACTTTTTTTTTTACAGAATCTTTATAGAATGTATTCATAAGCAACATGAAAACATTTTCAAATCATTGTCAGTTTCTCAGCAGTGCATTTTTAGAAAATGTTTCAAAGGACCAGTTTTCTAGTCTTAAACAATGAGTGGCAATGTTTGGAAAATGTTTATTATCTCTGTAAATAAAGCTTGATGGTTCTCATAACACTGTGGCAAACATTTCTGGGTGAAAAAATTAATGTTCTTTCAGGTCATTCCTCAGTAATTATATTCTTAAAGCATTCATGTGCTTTCACTAAGGTTTACCAAAACACATGGCTTCAGCAGAGTACAGGTTTCCATGTGCCCCATGTTCTTTCTCTAAGTAAACTTCTCAAAAGTTATGTTTTCCTCTTCCTTTCATTTATAAAGATGGATTTCTTTAGCTTCTTAAATAACCATGTGAGCCCAGTCATCGGAATTAAGCAGGACTTTTTTAAAAGTCATAGACTTCATTCGTATAAGGAGTATCTGAAATGCATAGTGAATATTTAAACTTTTAAAACTACTACGGTAAAAGACATGTCACCATCAGTCTCCCTCAAAATACTCTCTACCCTTGAGCACACATCCCATAGTTGTTGGCACTTTCCGAAGCAGTTCTGGAAGTCCTCTTTTGTAAGTGTCTGTACAAGCTGCAGTCGTAACTGCGAAGGGTGTGGCTGCCAAGTGCCACCCAGCAGAACAGCAGGCCTGTGTGTCCCCTGCTCACCAGTTGTACAGCTTCTAGGTCTTCTGCAAAATCAAAATGACTGTGAAATGTAAACATTTTGGATTGTTCAGGAAATTGAAGCAGCAACAACAGCACAACTAAAGACTCCAAAGAGGACTGCCAGAACTGCTTCACAGAGGAGAAAGAACAGAGGAATAAGTGTGTTCACAGTGGGGGCAACCATTGGTAATGTATCTTTTACTGTAATATACTGTATTTTTCAGATACACACCATACAGCTAGCCAAAAGCACTGGTAGATAATGATCTAATTTTACAAGTTAGGAAACAGAATAAGGCTTAAGTCTTTTGTTGTTGAACTCTATAATCTGTAAGTTGGGTAGAATCTTTAAGAACAAACAGTAAGTTGAGTTAACAGTTATGGTAGGAATTGTTTTAATTTTGCTAGTATTTAGTGTCATGTAACTGCTGTCTACCACCTTGGCATAAAGAAATCCTTAAATACCAAACCTTTCCTTAACAGTTCACAGCAGCCAATGATATTATTACACCTGTCCCCACCACACGCTGACCTAACTTGAGCCCGAGGATACTTCATGATGAGACTGCTTTCCTTGCTACTGTACAGTCTACATTGTACATTGAAATCAACTAATGATTAAAGCTAAATGCTAACCATGAAGGGGAATAGTTTAGGAATTATCTAATCACTAGTTAAAATGCAAGAAGTACAGCCAAGGAGAAAGGGCACAGGTTTGAGGGCAGGGCCATGGGACATCTAAGGCTGATTCCCAGTGGGACTTTACACATACCATGACTTCTCTGGTCTTTTTCTTTTTCCTTTCAGTGATGCAATTCAAACCCAGGAATCTACACATGCTAGGCAAGTGCTAGACCCCTAAGCTCAGTCTTCTCTAGCTATTTTCTGTTTATACATCTGTAAAATTAGCACAATTTAGATTTTTGAGATTGAGTGTGTCCTGGGTCACACACACAGAACCTGGCATATAAAACACATTTGATAAAAAGTCATTAGAAGTACTTAACGTGGGGACTAACCATAGGTAAACAAGTGTGTGTCAACTTGAGGAAAAGATGGTTTCACAGATATTGCTGGAGCTTAGCTTGTGGCATTGGTATAGCTGTGGTGCAGGAACCATCCTCATAGGTCCTGTTTTGGTCAGTGCGAGACTACTAAGAGTCTGAGTACTGCTGGAGAACAGTGGTCAGTGGTCAGTGCAGAACGTGATGTCCAGCACAGGCCTTTATGCCTGCGGTCTCGCTGGACCTGATGACTGTGGCTCGCATGGTTTTGGAACCATATCGTGCATTAGAGGTTAGTGATTTCACCTTTCCAAGACCTCAGATACTTGAACAATAAGTAGAGTTGTTGTTGTTTTAGATTTAAATTTTACAAAATCAAACAGCAATAAACTGGAAGCACATTAACCACTTGGAATTATTTCAAAGAAAAAAGACATTTACTGAATCCATCTGACCTTTCATCTGAGTATCAGTTTTTTTAAAGCATCACCAACCCCTGACTTGTAAAGTTTGCAAAAAGTGCCAACAGACCCAAATATGTTAAAGGTTGTAATCTCTTGAAAGGAGTTAGTGAATTTTCCTGTTGGCCCCCATATCAACTTTAACCTCCAACCTTCTCCAGCATGTATCACTACAAATAAAGCTGCTAAGGTTTGACAAGAGGATATAAAGTCACTAGGCCATCGCATAGAATGGCCACATGATTGTCTTCAACCTGAAATTAATGCTATGCAAGTTGGACTTTATAATAGGAAGTCATAAACACTCACTCGTACCACTTTAGTCTTAATAATTATTGTTCCCAAGAATCCCTCAGAAATATACATATTAAACGATGTTTGACAACTATAATTTAGTCGTTTTGTTATTGGTTGTCTTTGACCATTAACTTGAATTTCTGTTCTTAATTTTAATGTATAGGATTTCAAGCAAGCAGCACATGATACCAATATAAACACAGCATTTGTATACAGCATTATAAATGAATTTTTAGTTTGTGATTAAAACAAGCCAGATCTAAAAGCAAACAATATGCTTGTGTTGCTCTGCAGACTTAAAATTAATCCCCTGCACTGGATCCACCTGCAGTGCTTTTCATCTTTTAGGGAATTGGGGACACGGGGCTCATAGAGCATTGAGGCACGCCAGAGTTTCTTCAGTTTCAGTTGCTTGTGTAGGTTCTCAAATAATTCAGCTGTCTGTGGAGATTATTCATTATATACTAGATAAGTGGTATCTTACAAAGTCACTGGCACCATTCAGTCTGAACCTAGCTAGCTTTTGGTTACTAGCTCTAAACTTTGGGAAGGAGGAAGCTGTTATATTGTTACTGAAACAGTGGTTCGTGTTCAAAAAACAGCAAAGTAGATTTATGTGTTTTTCTCAGATCCAGCTTAGTAACTTCCAAACCGCCCTATACAGGTGGCTTATCTGTACCAGCGTTCTTCCTTTATTTTGTGTTTCTCCTATTTGTGTTCTTTATCCCAGGCCACTGAGCCACAGGAGGGCTGATGCTGTGAAGAAGTAAGAAGTCTAAAGGGTAAGGAGCAGTAGTACTGGAGTAGGGGGACAGTCAGGTCCCACCTAGCCTTTTGTCCACCTGAGCAGAGTCCTGCCTTTTCGAAGAGGTGGGACTTTCTGCAGAAGCATCGCATTGCCATAATAAACGTGCATAAGTATGGAAACTCCCAGATCCACTCACCTGAGCATGTCTTGCCTTTCTTAGCAGAGTCCAGACCCCAGAACAGATCTGTGAGTTGGCTTGGAGTGGTGGCCTAGAGCTGGGGGAACATAAGAGATTAGAAGAAAAAAATAAAGTAACAAACATTGTGAGTATGACCTGACACCCTGGAATTCTTAGAATATCAGATTGTTACATGTTCCTTATGGTAAAAACTGTTGAGACCATCAGGAACCTCCCTCCCCCCTCCCGTGGGACTGTACAGTTTTATTGTCCAGATCCAAATGGGAATTATTAACAACAGCTGTAGTGATCTATTGCATTTGTGTAGTCATTATTCTGTTTGAACCTAACCATTCCTCTAGGAAACTGAAAACATTTTAATGGATAGAAAAGCAAAGCCTCAGAAAGATAAAGTGACTGGTCCAAGATTAATTCGTTAATGTCACAGCCAGGATTTCTCCATTTATTATTCAACAAAACAGTCATTCAGTATTTGCCATGTGCCAGACAACCAAGGACAAGTGTGTGTCCTTCCCTTGAGATGCTCACAGTCTATGGGGTGATGGTGGTAATGCTGCTACAACTTTGCACACGGGTTATATTGAGAGCACCCAGACAGTGCTGTGAAAAAAGGCGATGTGTTCTGATCCACTCATTGCAGGGAAGAACAGTTTTAAGAGGTTAATTGTTGGGGATGGGGGTATAGCTCAGTGACATGGTACCTACCTGGCAAGTGCAAGGTCCTAGGTTCAATTCCCAGTTCTGGGGGAAAAAAGTGTTAATTGTTTGGCCAACTGAAAAATCTCTTTGCATTTATTCTGGTTGAATCTTCAGTTCCACAATATGTAAAACTAACAGCAATGCTATATGTAAAAGAGGTCCAACCTTACAACTCAGCTGCAAAAAGGAGATGAGGGTATCCTAACTCATGAGGAAAAGCCGTGCAGATCAGTAGTTGGAGCTCAGACTGGTTGTGTGGACAAATCGAAAGTAATATATAATATATATATTACTTGCTATTAATATATTTATATATTAATAGAAAAAGCACTTCACCTTTTGATAACATAAAGTAGCAACCCTCCATTATTATTTTTTTTATTTTTATCCTATGACAACAAAATAAATATACTTTGGAAATTTATGTGGCACTGGAAAAGGGAACTCAGTCTGATTGACTTAGGAATCTTCAACTTTGGATCAAGGTCACAACATGACAATTTTTACTGCTTAGCCAAGTGATCTCTGTATTTACAGTTGTCAGAAACCTTCCTTCCATTCTTCCTGATAAAAGCATATACTGTATACAGCATGAGTAGATTTAAAGTAGGCAGACTGAGGTGAGATTCAGCTCGTCTTTTAACGCCACAGGAACGCTGGGGTGTCCCTAAAGATGGTGTTCTTTTCATGGCACTGCCTTGGTGGGGAGATCCAAAGCTAGGTGGACTACAATCCCTCTCCATTTTGCTGCATGAAATCATTCAATGCCAATGTAAACTATTCTTTAGACAACTGAGGGATGTTTCTCTACCTGAAGAGCAGTAATGAAATTTAGATCCTAAAATGATGCTGAGGACAAAAAAAAAAAAAGTACAGGTTGAGTATTCTTTATCCAAAATACTTGTGTCCAGCAGTTTCAGATACAAAAGCACTTTTAGATCTTGAAACATATGCCCAGGCCTTGCCAGTCGAGCTTCTGTTATGGTTTGGATCGAAACTCTCCTCCAGAAGCTCACATGCAGAAGGCTTGTCTGCAATGCTGCTCAGTCCAGAGCGGCTGGATCATTACTAACCTGGCAGCACTATTGGAAGTCTAGGTAAAGGGGTAGATTCTGAGTGTGAGACCTTGGGGAACTCTGTCTGCTCCTGATCCCCACCTCCTCGCTCTTTCCTTCTCTACTTCCTGGCTGCTACAAAGCCTGTTTTCCTTGGCCACGTCCACCTACCGCGATGTTTCAGCCTTGGCCAATGAACTAAAACCTCTGAAGCCAAGAATCAAAATAAATTTTTCCTGCTTCAAGCAGTTACTCTCAAATACATTATCACAGTGAAAAGCTAATTCCGCAATCCAAAAATCCAGAATACTGCAAAATCTGAAACTTCTGTCAGTGCTCAAAAAGTTTGAGATCTCAGAGCTTCTTGGGTAAGAGATGTTCAGTGTGTGTGTCTTCCTTTTCCAGCCTGAGAGTATAGGTGAAAGACCTCATTGTCTTTTAGGCTTCACTAAGCAGGCAGTGGAATAGGTACTGCCAGATTAGAAGTACATTTAAAGTAATAGAAAATGTTAAGGTTCAGAGTGACATTTTTTAAGGAAAGAAAGTTTAGGAATTAGAGAATTTGAGCCTTTAAGTCTAAGTGTCCAATTTTAATTGTGCCTTGGAAAGGGGAGTGTATGTATATTGTTTTGGTGTCTTTTTGCTACCACACTTGGGCTTCAGTTGGAATCGGGTCCCTACTCACCAATGCGGTTTCTGCTACTGACCCTTCTTAGCCAGAGATGTCTTTAGGAACAGTGTTCCTGATTTGCTGCAGATCAAGTTGTACTTCTCATTACATACCACTTTGTTGATTGATGCAGTCAAACCCCAAATCAAGAGCCAGAGACTGAGGACTGCTTCTTTTCCTCCTTGTTCCAATTCACTCTCCTGACACCCCCGTGTCCTCTGGCTGTTGCTTGTTTGTATACAGCTGTGGTACTTTCTTTGACCCCTGTTTCACTCCACGTACCAAGATGTTTTGATTATTTACCTTAATTTAGCAAGCCCCTCTCCCTTCAATCCACACATCTCTTTTATGACTTTCTTTTCTCTGTTGTACCCAAGAGTTAACTAGTCTTTCCTACAAAGAAAGTCCCTCATTACTATTCTCTACTTTGAGTCATAACGTGCTAAGATTAGGTAATGGAGAGGGACTCTTTAAACAGTATCCCTTTAGATATAGACTCTGTGAGGCTCAATGAACTCTGCAGACTTCCTTTTGCTTCCTTACCTTATATAGGGAGGAGAAAGTTAATTACTAGAAAAATCAGAGTATATTGCACTTTACAATAAAAGTTACCTTCATTTATATAGCTTAGGTTCTGTTACTAAAAGTATAGGGTGTTAACATTTTATTTATGCAGTGCAACCATTCTTGTTGCACTAAAGTAATAAAAAATATAATTTAAATTATATGATGACTAAAGACCTCCCTCGTGCTAGAATTTTCCGTATTATAACTTAGCATCAAGGTGGACTCTGGCCACACTGACCCTTGGATATTTGGTCTCTGGACTTTCACAAACTAATTGAAAATGAATATAGTGTCATTGGATTGTGGGGTGCTGGAGTCTTCTTTCAGAGGTGATTTCAGGTTCTTTCTCTTCCAGACAAACAATTGACTATAGCAAGCATGAATGGTGGCAGAGTGTTAAATTTGTTAAAGGTAGAGAAAACAGGCTCCATACAGTGAGTGTTGGGCCAAGCAAAAAGGAAAGAAAAAATAAATACCCTACAGCACAGGGCAGGCTACTGTGCAGAGGCACAGTAGTGAGCACTTAGTGCCGCCTGCCCTTTTTTTATGTTTCCCTCGCTGGCATCACGTTTAAGTCACGATCTGTCACAAGAGGGCCACGTGCAGGGTTCTGAGAATGTTCTGTGCATGTTTTCTGGAATCTTGCAGCACTTTCTTTCCCAGCTAGTGTTAGCCGTACTCTTATCTTCCTGTCTCAGTGGCCTGTCTTGAGGTGATTTAATTTGTTGAATATTAGTTGTAAGTAGAAAAAACTTAAGTTTAAATTAAGTATCGTGTAGAAGCAGGTAGAAGAACGAATGAAAGCTTCTTCTTTTAAGGGCTGCCTAGAGGTGATAGCTCCTAAAAAGCAGTCTGCTAAGTGATCCCAAGCTCATGCAAATTAACAGTTGTTTTCTTTCAGAACTGTGTGACTGAATAAACATTTACCATTTGTTTCATTTCTACTCATCTCTTAAAACAGTTGCTACAGGTCTTAATAGTAAGACTCAAAACATATAATGTATTAGCCTTGGCACATCAAAATATTGTTCATCTTCCAAACTTGTGATATTCCAGTTTGGCTTCTCTCTTGAGTTTATAATGTTATGAGGGTATGTATCTAAAAGCGTATCTTACTAATCTCCTGGAGTTGATTTTTTTAGAAACAGTCCCTGTAACCTGCCACTATTCCCAGCTTAAACAGGTCTGTCACTTGTGAGACTGATGGACAGTGTAGTACGTTTCCACCCTTGGTAGGAGCCAAAGAAGAAATTGAAACCCCAGAGTAATATTGTGGAAGAGAGACCTATGATATTAATAATGAAGTTAAACATGGAATTTCAGGCTTAGCTGAGAAAGCAGTGCTCTTTCTCTTTTGTACAAGTCTTTCTCAGGATTCACCATGATCATCTCTTTTGCAGCACTCGCGTGACAACTGTGAGGGGTAAAGAATTTCAGCAACTGAACAACAGTATCAAATAAATTCATTCTGAGAAGTCTCCTTGAAGGTTTATTCCAATCGTTAACATTCCTGGAGCTGGTGGTGTCTGCCAAGTGCTCAGCACTTAACTCACAGGCAGCAAATTTAGCATGACAAAGTTGCTCCCATTTTGCAAATGAGAAACCTGGAGCCCCAAATGGAGCCTCATTCAGTAAACTGCAGAATGGGGATGAGCTCCTAGAGATACAGTATAAGGGATTATCTAGGATCATGTGGATGGTTTGTGACTGCCTTTGTACGGCCGCTGGGTTAGATCATTCTTGGCAAGTTTGGTGAATTAGTATCCTATTCCTGAGTCCCATTTCAATACCTAGTTTGGAACTCTTCCATTCCCTGAAAACTTCCATTGAAAGTTTTATCAATGGTATTTGCATAGACAAAATGGAATCAAACTATTGACATGTACTTTTTATAAAAAGCAAATTTATATGAATGGTTTGTCAGTAGAGATAATTTAGCCAAAGGCACCTGTCTTCTCTAAGGGCTCTGCCTGAAAAGACTTTTAGGGGGAGCTTGGTGAATTTTTTGTCTTTAAAATAAAGCTGTTTTTGAGGTAGAGAAAAGCTTAGTTTTTCAAATGGCACAATGAATAACAAAGGCTCCTTTTCACCTCCCCGCAAAAAAGACTAAAAAGGACATTTGTTAGACTCTTGAGGAAGAATTGTGCTGTTAACATAAAAGTATAGATACAGGAAAAGGGAAAATTGGAGGACAAGGAAGAGCAGGTAATGCTGGGGAGATGCTGGCCCTTGAAAGCAGCTTCTTTTACTGAGATGGTTACACCCCGACTTGAATTCAAAACTCAGGAATACGTGTTTATGGGGAAGCACAGAGGTTGACACAGGTCTGTGTGTATCTCTCCCTACCTGCTTCCCTATAAGTGGCCCTATAAGTGTAATCTGACAGACATGACAGGTGGCCAATAAGCAGTCTTCTTAATGGAGGTCAGGATTTGTATTTCTGGATTTTTAGAATAGATAAGGCTGATCATTGACTTGGAAAGGGAAAGTACATTATTTCACACACTCCCCCCATCGTTTAGTGGATGTTATTCTTGAGGATGGCTGAAATTATATGTATGTTAATGTGTCTAAAGCCCTGACCTAACTTGTGGATGAGAAGGCTCTTCAAATACTAAAATGCAGAAGAAATAGAGTTGCTTATATACTCGGAAAGTGAGCAGTGTTAGAAAGTCAGGCCTAATCCTTTTATGGGAACAGCTGTTGTGACTGCTTCATTTTTGTCCAAAATGTAACACTTTTGAAAATTTCTCCATTTTTTAAGATGTTAAGTTGCAGGCCGGGGATTCAGCTCAGCACCCTAAGCGCTTGCCTGGCAAGCATGAGGTTGTGAGTTCGATCCTCGGTACCAAAAAAAAAAAAGCTATTAAGTTGCTTATCTCTTCAAAAATAAATAGGTAATACAAATTACAGAATATGTAGCTTCAGGTATCAAATCTGTTTATCTCTCTTACATGTCAAAGTCCAAGTGCTGTGTTTTGTGTATACAGTCATCATGATATTTGAAGAGGCCAGAGAGAAAGGCCATTATATAATTGTTTTTAAAGAACTTAAAAGCAAGCATAAAGGCTTCTAGAAACCAGAGAGTAATATTAACAGTTACAACACCTGACGTTAAGCTGCAAAATCCTATCCTAATTATTGGTGGTGATTAATTAAGCATAAAGTTACAGACCTTGAAAGAATTTCCAAATTATTTTTCTTTGATTTTTTTCCACTCAAAAAAGACCCACCCCATCATTTTCTATTTTAGCAGTTTCCACAACTTAAACATTAAATTCTTATTGTTTGATTTCTGTTATATTAGTAATGTGTGTTTTGCAATTCTAATCTTCACGTTTTTCTTTCTTTATCACTGAAGTCGTCCTTTTGAAGCTGGGAAATTTTTCATAGCAATATTGACAGTGTTCACATTTGCATGATGACAGCCAAGGAATGGAGCAGTAATTTCAGAAATTGCAGAAGTATTTAGAACACTGATAAAAGCTGAAATATATTTTTGATGGATTGAAGTTAAGCATACATGATTTTTCCTGCTGTCAAAAGGCTCTGAATTTAGTGAATATTTGCCTGCTGTGAGAATGCAAGATTAACATCACAACCGTCACCCGGGCACCCAAACCCTGCAATTTAATAGCTTTTTAGGTTCTTTCCTTTTTCTAAACAGCAATTAATCTCATTTTAGTACAATTTTCTCGTTTCTGAAGTCGCTCATTGAATCGCTGTTTTGTTCATATTTGGCTTCAGCTCCTCTGCATAGTCATTAAAGTCCCAATTAATGTCACCTTTAGCTGAAGAGTACTCATTTTTATTGAGAAAATGACAGTTGCTGCCATGAGTAGTGCAGTGTAATATACATTAATTGCCCTGTAACACTGGTAATTACGAGTTTTTCAAGCCTCTCAGTAAACTGTCATGCCTAGACAAGACTGTGCTAAAATAGATTACTCATTAGGGAGACCTGTCCTATTTTCTGGTGGGTTCTTAGTGTTGGTTTAAAAAAAAAAAAGTCTTGAGCTTGAACAAATAGTTGCCAAGAGCAATTTCCTACAACAATATCCTTGTGTTGGGTTTTTCAGCCATCACTTAAGATTGTGGTCAGCAAACAGACAGGGTGCAGTGGATGCTACAGATGTTGAATCTTGAGCCCTTATTTATGCGGATCACAAGAGCGAACTTCACAGTGCTTCATTCAGGGTTAAATAAGAAGAGTGTTCCTAGAGAGTGTTGTGCTAAAACAGGTTCATTCCCCAGGAGTTTGAGAATATGGGAGATAGGCATGTACCTCACTTACGAGGACTTCATCACCTCTGTGTAGATTCCAGCAAGGAGAAACATTAATGCCTTTATTAAATAGATCCATAAGACCACCAAAGTGATACCAGACATGGTGTTAAAGTATAGTCTTTAAAAAAAAATGGAAAACCTTATTTGAAAAAAACTTTAATAGTCTTACATGTAAGTCTATCAGCCCATGATCCTTTTTAATACATAGTTCCTAACTGTTGCTTTTGGCAGAATGACTTTTTCCCCAAAAATTCATGTTCCTACTTGCAGTGTGGATATAATTTTTCTACTTCCCATTTCCATCATATATTATTCTCATATGTTGATGTTTTAACACAGAGTAGCAAACATGAAAGGCCGTGATTGTTCTGAACTGACAAAAGGAAACCTTGGTTGTGTCCATGCCTAAAGCAGGTGTTATAACAATCTGCTCTCACCCTCTCCCTCTAAATGAATTTTGTCACAGCCTTTCAGATTTCCTTGTGGTGATGAGCTAATGAAAGTAGATAGTACAATTTGTGCTGACCAGGTAGCAAGTGCCAGTGCACAGCTGAGGATAGCTTAAAAAAAATAAATAAAATATAGCATCATATCACTGATTTACCCATTACACAGCATTAATAGTGAGAGACCTTGGTGTGTTTATCTGTTTGTATTGGTGTGCATTTATCGAATTGTTTATGACAAGACTAATTGGGGTAATTGTAGACACTGAAATTACCTGTCAGCTATATGTAACCACACTCCCTTTCTTTCTGACAAATGATGACAACTGAGGGACCCCGTAGCATTACTCATGATGGCTTTTCGAGTGGTAATAAGGACAATAGGGGCCCTGGCTAATTTGACATGGACAGCCTTCACAACAAGAAGCCAGCTAAATGACTTGTCAGGAGGGGAGAGAAGTCAGAAAAGTAATGGAGTCCCCCATGGCGCTCTGACAGGGAGATGAGGCAATTTCCACAGAAAGTGAAAAGGCTTCAGTTTGTCAAGTATTTAGAACAATCAGAGAACAGCTAGAGGCTGGAACCTGACAATGAATTTGTGAACCATGGTAGCAGTTTCACATAGGTCAGTTACTCCATAATGGCTGTGTAGTACTCAGAGTTCTCTTCTAGTCACATCTACCAACCGGAGCTTTGTCACCTTAAATTTGTGTTCTGTTTTACATGTTAGGAATAATGATTAAGGTTATGGAGGCCTAGCAGAGGAAAGGTGGTGTAAGTTGTGGTCACTAGTATACTGAGGAATAAACCAAGATCTTGCTATAACAATACAAGAATGGCAACCCTTACTCAACCACAGTGCTAACTCTTGACTAGAAGAGCAGTACCCTCTAGCTTGAGCCCTAGCAAACTCCTTCCACTTGCTATTAGCCAGAAACGAAATACAGTATAATAGTTGATAGGCCAAGACTTTGTTAAGAATCTTTTCTTCTGATGACATCAAGGAACATAATGTTAATCTTATAGAAAGCTAGAAAAATGGTGCCTAACAACAGAATGATTTCTGTTCCCCACCCACAGCCCATGTCCGGAGCTTTAAGGAACTTCTAATTTGTTGTGTAATGTGTGGCTACAGTCTAGGCAGTATACTGATGCTTTAACAGTTGTCTTGCATGTCTGGCTTTGTGCTATTAGGGACAGTCCGCATTATAGAAGAATAAGTTCCTAACTCAGGCCAGCCACCTCTCCTCTCTGTGCCTCAGTTCCTTCTTCATGACAATGAGGAAAGACAAGTTGTTCGCAGAAAACCTGATCACAGTATCTAGATGCACATAGAAGTTAAGATATTTTATTAGTGCGTATTAATTATACAAAATAACAGGTTACATTGTGGCATTTTCGTGCCTGCATATAATGTAGTTTGATCATATTCACCCCAATTACCCTTCCCTTTTTCTCTCCCTGACCTCCTTTCTCTCAGGTTAGAGTATTTTTATGCAGCTCAGTGTACACTGTGTGCTGGCAGCAGCCATTCTGCACCACCTCCTACGCCGATCCTGGTGAACACAATCCCCTTCCATAAGGAATACAGCACCTTTGTGTTGTCTTGTGAATATTTCCAAGTATTGAAGCTGCAGAATCTATCTGTTTGGTGCTGTCTGAAGAAGAAAGTTTGTGTTCCACACAGATATACCATGTCATTTGTGAGTTCTGACCACCATGTGCAAAAAGATTCCTTTCCTCAGCGTTAGACAATATAACGTATTAATGTACAGTATCTGTTACACTTCTCATTGTAGCTTAAAACATAAGGTTTCATAAATATTGTTTAACCTAACTAAAGAGGTTGTCTAATACTTTTGACAGAAGATTTAGAAACTATCCAGAGAAAATATTCGTGAAATGGTTTCGGTTTGCTTTCCTGGGGGGAGAGAGAAGGTTGTGAAGTGTGCCCCGTATGAAGTCACCCCCCACCCGCTGGATCTGATGGTTTCTGTGTGGCCTGGGGGTTGTCAGTGTCCGCTTCTGTGAGAGCAGCATAGGCATCCTATGGCACTGAGCCCGACAGGCAGGGCACAGCCCCGAGCTGGCCTGGGAATGTCAGGAGCACAGGGAGCCTTCCCTGGGTGGCTGTGCCCCCTGGGTACGCAGGAGACTTTGGCTTACACTGTCCCCAACTGTGGCCTGCAAGATGTGTCCTTTTCTCTCCTCACCCCGATCCCCCTGGATCAAACCTAGGACCTTCACATTAAGCTGCAAACTCAGCCCTTTGTCTCCTTTTTATTTTTTATTTTTGAGACAAGCTTTCCCTGAGTTGCCCAGACTGCATTGATACTTGTCATCCTCCTGCTTCAGCCTCCCAGACTGCTGGGATCACAGGCCTGTGTCACCATGAATGCCCTGCTCTTTCCTTCTGTAAATGTGCTCTGCTAGCAGGAATTCTCCTTTGTGAGCTATTAATTCTCTCATCTTTGCCCAGGATAAGTCTTCCCCCCCACATTATCCTCCCTTTGGAGACATTCTTTATGTGCTCCACAAATATTTGTGTAGCTAGTTATTTTTTCCCTTGTGAAAAAAAGGTATTTGTATTTGTATTTCTAAAAGAAAACTGCTCCTCATTTAAAGTAAGTAACAATACCTATTTAATTCTAAAAGTCTTAAGAGTTCCAGATAACAAAGAGAACATAAAAGCATTGTATCCTGTTTAGTATATGTTATCTCTATTGCTAGTTTGTTTTGTTGCTTGTTGGTTTATTTTTGGGGACCAGCTCACTATGTAGTCCAGGCTGGCCTTGAATTTTCTGACCTCCTGTCCCAGCCACCCAAGTGCTAGCAGTATAGCTATTTACTAACATACCTAACGCTATTGATTTTTTAAATATTTAAATAATATAATACTATCTATACCATTGTGTATTCATGTGTCCTTCACCGCACAAGATACTCAGATTATTTTCATTGTCTGAATGTAGCTCTACATTGTCCTATATAATAGGTTCATAAGCTTGTGTTATAGAGAAATGTCATTTATTTAACCAGTTACCTCTGATAGATGTTTAGAAGTCAACATAAAGAAGACAGGGATGAATGTAATGAAGTGAGCTGAGATACAGGCTATGGCACAGGAGCTTCAGTCCCTTATTTTTTAGGTTGGGGGGTACTGAAGATCAAGCCTAAGCCTCATGCATGCTGGGCAGGTGCTTTACCACCAGACTATAAACACACGCCCAGTCAATGTTTTTATTTTTTCATTTTCTTCTTCCTTATGAAATCTGCTATAAATGGATAAAACTGTTGCTTCTGTATTTTTTGGACCATGATATGACTTCTAATGCTGTGTTTTCTTTAATATTCAATGAAAATAATTGTTTGCATTGACCCAGAGCTCTGCCTTATCCAGTTGTCCAGACACATGTAAACAAGTGTAACCAAAGGCAGCTTGTAGATACACATTTGTTTTTCCTCCTGGCCAGACTTCAGAGCTTTCAACTCATCTGTAGACTTATTTTATAGGCAAAGGATGGCAGTTTGTCATGTCATAAAAATTACGCATTTATCTGTTACATAGAACTTTTAAGTGTTTGTTCATTTGCCCACCTGAATCCTCCATTGGCATCCAGAATGAACTTTGTCTTCTGGTAAGGGAATGTGAGCACCCCGTAGATGTTATGTCTTGTTATTGTTAGTACTGTCACTTCAGGAAATCTCTTTCACACCCATGAATATTTCTGTAGAGTAATATAGAAAATAGATTCTCAAGTCAGTGGGACTACAGAGTTTCAAGGCTATTGCTATGTATTACCAAATTGCCTTTTCCAGGAAGCCTGTAGGAATTTCTTTGTCTCCAAGTAAGAATATGCCTGTTTTGTGGCACCTAGGCCAAAGCTGGATCCCCTCACTTTACTATAGACTATGTGCTTTCCTTTTTAGTTCTGCCCTCCCCTTGTTTCCATTCGGTGTGCTTGCATTATTCGTTATGCTTCCTTGCCATCAGTCATTTTATAACATGCGCCTTCACCAGGCATATCTAAGAGCTCAGGCACTTATAATTAGAAAGTTGTGTGATACAGTGCCTTCCATCTCCATTTATAATTCCAGAGCTTTCTGACCCTTGAGCTCTGGAATAGGTCACACTTCTCTTCTCTCAGGACACTAGATATTTCAGATTATTCCAAGTGGTCTCCTGCCCTCTTTCCTGTGCCTTTGCTATAGCTGTCATTATGGGTTGTCTCAGTCGCACATATAATTGCTTCATTGCTGGTAACTGGCTTAATGTTGTCACAGACCTTATTGGCTCTTCTTATCTCAGATTTACATATAGCATCCCAGGGCTTTCTTTAGGGCATTCATCATTTTTCCTCCAAATGATCTGGTGACAGTGTACAGCAATTCAAGTTTTCATCAGCCAGCAGATGATATGGTCTTTCTTCTTTACTGCCACCAGGCAAAGGGGAAAAAAAAAGAAAGAGAGAGAGAGAGACAGGAAATCGAGAGAAAGGTTTTCATTACTGTACTTCAAGGAAGCCCTGTCTTGGAGTCAGGCAGAGAACGTTCTTGGGTCTCAAAGGCACTGGCACTGAAGTCGCTGTGAGGGGCAGCACTGTCCCTTTGTGACACCTGAAAGGAAGTCATGTCATGTTTCTTGCCAGTCTAGAAGCCTTCCGCAGCCTGCTGTCTTTCCTATTTACCTCTTACTCTAGGAAAAAGTCTAAAATTTTATGACATTCACTGTTACTATTGCACACTAATACTCAAGATTTGGTTATAGCTTCCTGAAGAGGCCTATTGTTTTTCCTTTGAAAAATACTATTTGCCACCAGTTGCAAGTGAGTGACTTAATAGATTTTTTAAACCTGATAATAGTTGTGAGTGGAATTTCTTGTATAGGAAAGTGGTATTATAAATGGTGTGAAACTTAGAACCTGGTGCCAACTGGAATCGCCATCAAATGGCAATTCTAGAACACCAATAGAACCAGCGTATCTCCTGTGTACAGAGTAAATTTGAAATGTTCAGATTTGAAAGTTTATGATCTAGTGGACAAGTGACACTAGGCCAGAAGGCTGCCCTTGCTACAAGCACCTGTTAATGCCCCTTCACTTCTCTTTTTAGCTCATTTGTAAATTCTCTTGTTCTTTAAAACTATAACTTCTTCTTTTGTTTACAAGTGGCTGCTTGCTTGGTAAAGAGTTCCTGAGAAAAGCTTCTTCTTGAGGCAGTGAAAATTTGGGGGTCACTAAGGCACTCCTAAAGTGGTAAGGCCTCTGATGTTTATTTATAAAGTTGGCCATTATTTCTTGGTTTCCTGCAGCAGTTTCTTCTTAAGTGATTTGTATAAGACTTTTGCTTAGACAGCTCTGCCCCATACAGACATACGTTGGTATTTGACTGCTTTGAAATTCACTCTATTTGGTTTTCTGCACATTTTGACATTAAACTTTTATCCCAATAGTCTTTGTTTGGTACCTGATGCACAAGCTGGAACTTGTCAGTGGTGATTGTCTTGTGACTTGCTACCCTTTCCAGCAAAACAATTCATTTGTTACTTGCCATATCTTTCTGAACCAATTAACAAAGAGGACCAAGGTCCCACTGAATTGCTGGCCATAGTTGTCAAGAGTTCAGGTTATACCCAGTTTGCTTCATAAGAAAGAAACATGGGTAACTATGACAGACATGCTTTCTTCTTATACTGGATAGGAGCTTAGCAGCTCACCAGCTGAATACCATAGAATCCAGTTTCTCTGGAGACACATAAGATGTCAGACACTCACTCTGCCTGAAGATGCACTGAGCCTTGTGTAATGGTGAGAGACCACACTGATAACATCCCTTTTGTCAGGGCCCTTCCTTTCTATCTTCAGTGTTTAACTAGCTGGGGCAAGAACAACAAGGCTGGATTGAGTTCCTTCCTACCTTGCAAATCTATGTCCTGTCTGTAAAGTTTAACTCAACTGTAAGCAACGAATAGACTTTGAACACTACCCCAAATGAGTTATTCTGTGTTTAGTTACTCCTGATAGCAGCTGTTAATTATAGTTCACAAACTAGAGGGTCATTAGGAGCAAAGATAATGCACACATACAAAGTATGTACATTCAGAGACAGCATGTATGAATATGGTGACCTTTGGTCGCCATTTTCCCTATATATGTGCATGAAAATAGCTACACATTCAAAAAACTCATCTAATAAGCAAACTCATCTACCCAGATATCAGACAAGGGAAGCTTGGGGATAGGAAAGGGGATTGATTTGGCTGAACCAGCAAAGTCAAATGCCTCTCCTGCAAGTTGTTTTATCTGCTCTTCTCAGTTAGCAAAGTCAGCAAGCCAACCGAGAAATCCACTGTGGACTAAGCCCCAGTCACCATTTTTCAGTTCTTTCTGTGATGGTTTATCCTTATGAAACTTCCTTTGTTGCATAAATTTGTGACTGTAGTGTTTTCTGCACCATTACAAAGATCTACCTTTGTGAGAGATTGTATGTGGGACTGTACTTGTCCGTGTGGACATTGGTGTACTGCAGAGCTCTTGAACTCATTCCTCTTGATAACTGAAACTTTATGCTCATTGAATAAACATCTCCCATTTTCATCCCCTCCCAGCCTTTGCTACTATCATTCTACTCTCTGCTTGCTTGGGTCTGGGTCTTTTAGATGCCCCTCTAAATGGAATCATACACTGTTTGTCACACTGTGACTGGCTTATCACTTAGCATCATGTCTTCCACTTTTACCCATATGGTTGCATATGGCAGGATTTTCATTTTCAAGATTGAATAATATTCCATTATATGTATGTTTCACATTTTCTTTTTTATCCATCAGTGGACATTAGGGTTGTTTATCTTGGCTATTAGGAAGTTACTGATAAAAAAAAAAAAAAGTGCTGGTAAGCATGAGAGCATAGACAACTGTTCAAGATCTCAACTGCGATTATTTTGGATGAGTACCCAGAACTGGAAACGTTGAAACATATTATAGTTCTATTTTTAATTTTTAAAGGTCCAGAAGGGATGGCATTTTACAGTCTTCCCACAGAGCGTAAAAGTTCCAATTTTCCACATTCTCTCCAGCAGTGATCTTCTGGCTTTTATTTTGTTTTGTTTTTGGTGTAACCATTCTAACAAGAGCCAGTGGTACTTCATGCTTTTGAGATACAGTTTCTCAATAAGTGGTATTGAGGTTCCAAATGGCTTTTTTTAAATAAACATCTACTCCTTTACCCATTTTATATTTAGAGTATTTAGTATTTTCATTAAATTGTAGGAGTTTCTAACATATTTTGGATATTAAACCTTTATTAGGTGTGTTAGCCAGCTTTGAGTTACTGTAGCAAAATACCTGAGATAGCTTAATAAGGGAAAATTTTTGACTCATGGTTTCCATCCATGACCTCTCGATTGTGTTGCTTTGTGGTGGCACAGTACATCATGGCAGAAACACCTAACAGAGGAAGCCTGCTCACTTCATAGTAGCCATGATACAAAGAAGAGGAAAGGAGCAATGTCTTCTTCAAGGCCATACTCAGTGACCTATCTTCCTCCCACTAGGCTCCGCCTCTTAAAGGTTCCACCACCTTCCAGTAACACCACATACTGGAGGCCAACCTTTCAAAATGTGGACCTTTGCAAGGTAATTATCTAAACTACAGTTGTGGGTATATAGTTTGCAAATATTTCTCTCCTCTTTAAAGGTCCCCTTTTCATCCTGTTTGTTTCCTTTGCTACAGAAGCTTTTAGCATAATGTGGTCACCCTCGTGTATTTCTGCTTTTACTGCTGAGCTTTTGGTCTCCTATCCAAGAAATGATTGTCAAGACCAGTGTAAGAAAGCTATTCAGTACAATTTCTTCTAGTTTTATAATTTCCAGCCTTACATGTAAGCGTTTCATCCATTTTCAGTTTATTTATGTGTGTGAGGTATAAAATAAAATTCTAATTTCATTCTTTGTGTGTGACTACCCAGTTTTCCCAGCGTCAGAAAATGAATCTATAGTTATGGTTCTTAAAGCTCTCTCTGGATCTTTGAAAAAGTTCCCTCCAGATGTGTTGCAATTAAGCAATTTGTTTGGAGTAAAGTGGTCACAGTCTGCTCTGTATTTCCTCTGCGATGTGAAAGCAGTGTTGGGCATCATGAGTTGGACCTGAGCGTAATGAGAACCAGCAATCATGGCCTGTTAGTAAGAAACAGATTCCTGCATCACCAAAATTGGCAGTGTACCCCCTTTTATGGAAGTGGCTTTACAGTCACCCAGTAACTTCCAGTCTGTTGAACTCTGGTTGCAAAAGCACTGTCTTGAGAGAATTGACACAGTTAAATGTTTATTAAGTGTTTATGAATGTATTAGTCACTGTGCAAACAGAGAAGCAGGTGGGCTTCGCACTCCCCACCTGTTCAAGTCCCGGAAGCAGAGCCACCTGGAAAGCGTCACGCATGTAATTGGACCTTTGCCTTTGAGAACTTTGCTTTCCTTTAATTCAACAGTGAGAACTTTGATATCTGAAATATCTTCTACAGGTGACCTTTGCTATTAAGTGTCAGTTTTGTGTGAATTGTGCACTGTAAACTTGCATTTCGCATGAATGAAACGAAGAGATGATGCAAACAGGATCAAAAGGATTGCGGAGTGATTTGTACGAGGCGGCTGAGCAAATAACAGTTTCTAATTTGCCTTGTTCCAAGGAAGAACTTTTCTTTTTTTTAGGTAGGTTCTTGCTGTGCAGTTCAGTCTGGCCTTGAGCCCATGGCAGTCCCGCTGGTCAGCCTCCCAAGTGCTGCCATTACAGGTGTATCCCACCATACTCGGCAACTTTTTCATTTTAAATACATATTATTAGGAGTTCAGAAGGCCTGGTGTGTTGGCCAGCATACCTGTTGTTGGGAAAAAGTACCCAATACCCAGAATGTAAAGGAGGAGAGGTTTAATTCAGCTCATAGTTTAGATGCTTCAGTACATGGCCAGTGGGCCCCAAGGCAGAAATAGCATGCTAGAAAGGCATGGCAGAGGTCAGCTACTCAACGCATTACAGTGAGGAAAAAGAGGGAAAAAACGCCCAGAGGATAAGACTCCACCTTCTCAGTGACCCACCTCCACCCCGCCTGCCTCCTCAGCACGCTCAGCTATGAGCACATCTATGGGGGAGTGCTCTGGGGACTGGTGCCCAGTGATCTAATTGCCTATGAAAAGACCCACCTTTCAACACATGAGACTTTGAGGGGACACTTCTGAACAGTGACAATCTTTGATAAAGTCTCTTTATAGAAAACCTTCTAAGGAAGCAAAGACCATTTGTGATACCTTGCATTTTGTGTTCACCACAAACATCAGTGCCTCCTCCTTTTACGTGCCTGTGCCACCACCCACCTCCTCGAGCTTAACACTCAGGTGCTTACGGCTTTCACGGGCAGCTGGAGGAGTCGGCCCGCCTGATTGTATTAGTTTTATGAGGAAATGTACTTTTATATCCTGTTGCACCACCTGAGCTGTGAAAGGTCACGTGGTATGATGGAAGAAAGCACTGGCCTCTGCCCTAGGGAGATTTGGCATTTGGTTTTGGCACCAATTAAGCTGCTGCATAACCAGAATCACTCTCTGAACCTCATTGTCTTAATCTGGTCGATAAGAGATTTGGGATAATAATAATATAGTATCAGCACTTAGAACACAGACAGATCCACCAGCAGGCTCCCTTTCCGTACTACGGGAAGAGGAGCTTGAGCCACGAGTTCCCCCACTGATCAGATGTAGCTGCCTCTCAGTCCTCTTGCCTCTGACCTCCCTCCCTAGAGACTAATGAAGGAGCAGTTTCATTTGGGCAGCCAAATGAGTCTGAGGTCCTGCAAACTGCTTCCTCCCCATGCCCCTCGCTTTTAGGGTAAGTAGGTTTACTGTACATTGCTACGAGGATTTTTGTTAGTAGAGTGCTAGGTGAACCACAGCTGTTATTTTGCTGATGCCTAAGGAGGAGATGGTCAAAAGCTGGGGAAATGGAGCAAACAGAATCTACGCTTTGGTTCAACACACCTAAAAAGCAAAGACAAAAGAGAAAAAGCATAAAGATTTATATGAGAGTCAGTGTGAATGGATTTCAAGTGTGGAACGGAGGCGTTTCCCAGAAAGACCTTTAAATCCTCCTCTTCGGGGAAACCTACTTTTGCTCTTACGACTGTCAGCCAGTGGATTGGATGCACCCCACCCACAGGGTTGTGGATGAAGTGCTCCACACATTCCCACTGGCTTGGACAACTGGCAGTACATTCACAACTGCCATCAGGCAGTTTGGAGTGGTTTCATCGGGTGCTACAAGCTGCTAGATACATGTATAACTCGTGGCACAAACCACCTGATGGGACAGTTGTGTATGTGCAGCCCCATCGTGAGCATGTTATTAAAGTCCCTGTCCACATTAATCACGTCTACAAAACACCTTCCCAGCGATACCTAGATTAGTGATTGTTTAGATAGTTGAGCACCATGTTAACCATCACAGTTAAGTTCTATTAATCCCTATCTTACTAATGATGAAATAAGAGGCTAAAGCAAGTGACATTCCTTACTCAGGGTGACACTTGCTATACAGACTAACCAGGCTGTCTCACTCCAGGACCCAGTTCTCATCTAAAATGCTGCAGTGCCTGCCGCAGACCCAAAGAGCTCTGGTATTTGGGGGTGTGTTGGGCCCGGGGAGATGTTCTCCACTGCACCATTTTAGAAGTTGTGGGGTCAGTGATCTCACAGCCAGACACTACACCAGGATGCTGTTGCCTTTGGGTCCCCGTAAGGATCAAACTATCTCAGGGAAGAATTCACTTTCTTTTCTCCCTCCCATTTCTTTTCCTTTGATCTTTTCTCTCCATATTATAATTCCTCCTCACTTGGCTTGCCTTAGTTTCCTTTTCTGTTTCTGTCATGTTTTCTTCTATATCCTTATTAAAAATTATTTCTTCTTGAAATAGAAATGTAAAATAAGAGAAAAAATGGAGAAGTTAATAAACGAAGCTTAATTGTTTAGGTATCTGTTGTAACAGTTGTGATTTGATCCACAAAAACACAGAATAGAAGAGAGCAAAGCAAAGCAAAGAAAACAAAGAGAATAAAAGGAGGGCAGAGGAAGACAGAGGCATCTGTTTCTGGTTTCTGTTGCTATTGTTTGTATCCAGGTGATGCCAGTGAGCAGCCCATCACGAAATGCTGATGCCTGAGACGAGTGGGTGGTGAACAGTCACAGTGATAATTGTGTCATGGAAGTGGAGGTGACAGTATGGCATGAGAAGGAATTTGAAACCCAGGGTATTCTGTGTCTCATTCTGAGTGACGGTGACTTAAGACTTTTTCGTATAGCATTTGATGTTCCTTACTGTGTATCTTTTATATCCCAATTGAGAAAGAAAAATAGTAGTAATACATGCATACGCAGGACTGAAATCGGGTCCTGTCCTCTGATATTCTGCTTGCTTCAGCCTCTGATGTGGCCTCTAGTTTGGCCTGGACATTATTTGTAAATCTTCCCAGCTGATTTCAGAGCAGAGCAAACAGAGCAAAGGCCAGGAACCACTGCTGTAGAAGAAGGGTGACCTGCAGTTTTCAGCCAGGCTTCTAGCTAGGTCGCTTGACAGCGTCTCTGTGGACCAGCATCTGGCCTCCACCTTCTGAATTTTAGCCATACATAAAAATTGGTCAGGGTAAAGGAGACAGACTTACACAAGTCACTCAGCAATTGACTAAATTCATTAGCCCTATGTATCTGACATTTTAAAAAATCTCCCCAGACCAGAAGCACTTGTTTCCAGGACAAAACTAGAGACTCCTTGGCTCTTTCTTTTCTAGATCTTAATTAAAAGTTATCCTAAAGTCATTAACACGTATTTTCAATTCTGAAACCTCAAAAAGTATAAATTCTTAGCAAGGTGGCACCAAAACTGTCCAGCTAAAAAAAAGCGTTGAACTTTTCAGAAAGCCATTAAGAGGTTTGACTTACTTGACTTCATGCAGATAGTCATATTTGCTATAGAAATATGAATATGTTTATTGTAGAACAGGCTACAATGCCTTTCTACAATGTGCTTTATGCCCCACGTTGAATGTGACGTGATATGCAATACTTACAAACTCCTAAATCTAATAAATTTAATTATGAAAGCAGTCTGACCCAATGTTTCTGGTAAAAGACTGTGACTATAGTCCATTTACATTACTCTAAACCTGAGGCCCTACCCTGATCTGTAGAAATAGCTTCATGCCAGGGGTAACCCGTTTTCCACCCATCTCTCAGTTTGAATTATACTGACAGGTGATGACATTCGTCTCAGCAGGAACAAACTCAATCTTGCCCACCATTGCATCGCCTGGCACTGCGCCTGGCACGATGAGGCTGCAGTAAATATATGTTGAAGGAATACAAGGATGGACTGTGTGCAGATCCCTCTAGCTTCACTCTCAGAGGGTGGTCTTTCTTCCATCAGCTCCCTAAATCGTAGTAGCACCACGCTTTGCTGACATGTGTTTAACTACATCTCCAAATTCTTAAAAGATTGTGTTTCCAGGAGAAATCAGTTATGTGACGACATTGCTTTAAAGCGTGGTTGGTTCTAGGGTAATATTGTTTTGATTTTAATAGTGCATGTGTCTAGTGGCTTCTATATTGAACAGGGACAGCATAGGCCTGGATCTGGGGCACAGGTTCGTTTCATTCTGACTTAAATGGCTGGCACGTTCTAAAGCTACCCAGAGTAGATTGCTATACTCAGCCTTAAAATAAGAGATGAAGTAATAATTCCAGGCAGAAAGAAAGCAAGTGAAGCAAAACAAACACAAAAACCCTTGAAGTGCTAAAGAAACTGGCACATTCAGAGAACCGTGTCTGATTCTGTGTGGCAGGATATCCGTATTTGGTTGGATGGAAGGTAATAGGAAGGTGATGAAAAGGAATTTTCCAGGAAAGCAAGATCCTATGAATCTTGTAAGCCATGACATGAAGCTCGGATTTTGTCCTTAGATGTATGTGTCAAAGGATACAATAAATGACCTGCTATGAAAATCCACTTAAGGATTAAGCCTGTCCCGCTGGGAAAACCTTCAGGGTGGCTAAGGTGCTCCTGTAACACCAGCTGCTATTCCAAGGTTGGCTGAGAACTCTGACAAGTGGTCACTGCCACTGCCGTGAGCTACTTTCCGCATAGCACAGATGCAGTATGGCACGTAAGTCCTCCTGAGGTTAAACCGGGAAGGGATTTCACACTGCGGTCTCTGCAGGTGGTCACTGCTGTAATAGAAGTCAGGGAGTGTTCTCTTAGGACTAGGATGAGGGCCACTTTTTGTCCTAACAGAGAACTGTGTGTAACTGCCAGGAGTTGTGTACGTTGAAGACGAAGGAGTCACAGTTCCACTCCTCGAGATAACTGGAGACAAAGGATTTAAATTTAGCTGAGGGGCCATAGATCTTCCTCCGGGTTTATTCACGGGTTAACAAACTAGAAATCCATATTCAAAAATCTGTATGTTTTCTTGTTTTGTTGTTTCATTTCCAAATACCATGTCGAGCTGTTTGGAAGTGAAGTCATTGCTCTCGTTTTCCTATACTAAAATTTTGAAAGTAATTCAAAACATTGATTTTCATGGTTCTCACACATTCTAAAATAAACTGAACCAAGAACATAGCTTTTCATTTAGAAAAAATATTTCCTTTGAAAAGTAAAATGACTGTACAAAAGTTGTCTTTTTTTTTAAATTTTTATTTTTTTTTGGTACCGGGGATGTAACTCATGACCTTGCGCTTACCAGGCAGGTGCTTATGCCACTGAGCTAAATCCCCGGCCCCAAATGTTGTCATATTTTGTCTTTTTTTTTTTTGTTTGTTATTAAAGCAGAAGGTAGTAGCATGATGAAAGTTTTCCTTTGTTTCCTTTTAATCTCTGATTGTACTTTGATTTGGAGTTTTGTTCATAAGCTTGACTTCCAAAAACTGTGTGATTTGTAGACTTAGGTACACGATAACTGGGACCATCTTACACTCCTAGTACTGATTTCTAGGAAAAGCAAAGTGAGAGCCAAAAAGAAAATAAATCTGTCCCATTATTAAATCTGTGCTCTTGACTCCTGCATTTGTTACTACTGCAGCAACTGGGGTTAAACTGTCAGTTTGACAGCTTGTAAAGCTCTTTATCATAGAAAGCAAGAGAAATCAATGCCAAATTACCTTAGGAATATTATTGATGACCTAAATGTCATTTTCTGTTTTTATTACTTTTCATTGTATTTAGCTTGTAATTCAAACTGCTCTCTAATTAATTTGGTTTGGCCCAGTTGGAAATAGAAAAAGCTAACTATCTAATAGGTGACACATGTCACAGAGAAACCTTACAACATTCCCATTTCCCCAAGATCAATCAACCATGAAATAACTTACCAAACTTTTGTTTTTCTAGCAAATTCTTAAGAAATACAATAAAATTAAATTTGTCTAGTCCAAAGGAAGGGGAAGAAACATGAATGAGCAAAAGTGACCCGAAAGCCCAGCTTTATCTAGCTAGAATCTCTCTCCTAGTTGTTAAAATATCCCGAAGCACTTGATCATGTTGCGTTTTTAATTTCAAAGCCATGTGTTGCGTTAGTAAAGTGCACATGTTCCTGATTTGAACTACGAGCTCCCTGGCTGTTAACCAGAACTCTCTGCTGGCACGGACAAGGTCTCCAGAAGGTCAAAGGCCCAGAGCCTACATCTTGGTTAGATCTTCCCCCGTGGAAACCAGAAGCCTGGGTCAGGACTGCACTGCCTGTGACAGACCCTGATTAGATTAGGCCCACATTTATCAGCTACACAGAGAGTACATTTAACCTTTCAACTGCAGTTTTGATGTGTCTTTATTTTAAAACAAAAAGGTGAATGTTTTTCTGCCAAAGTCTTGGTCCAGTAGTAATCTGTATAACATGCACTTTTTCTGATTTCATCTACGACCAGGTTTATGTAAGGACAATATATAAGATGTACCCTGAGAAACATTTTACCTGTTCTCTGAAATGTTAAGTATGATATACTGATATTTATAGAAAAGCACTTTAAAATTTTATGTTATTCATTTTTTAGGAGTTTAATATATTTTCCTTTGGTCTCTACCTAGATTTACTTGTTTCATACATTTTTTCATTTATTTATATTTAATAGAGCAGAACTGTCCTATCAATTGATTAATAGATCCATGTGAGGAAGGAGTAATGAACTGCTTCTAGGAATCTGATTTCTTTGTATTCCCCAAAGGATTTAGCTTAAATAGTACCTTGAAACATTACCTTAGTTTTTTAGAATGCATTGTTTAACTCTCCAGGAAATAACTATTAGACTTCTAACAAGACAGATTGAAAAATATAATTTTATAGTAGGTTTTTTAGTTGAGTTGTCTCATATTCTGGGGAGCATTTAACCCAGCTTTTGACTGTAGGGCAGTCTTACTTCACAGATTTGGAATCTGCCAGGGACATTCATGTCACCCTGGATATCTGTGAGAAAGAATCTCAGGGCAGCAGTAATAATGAGAAGACCAAGTCATGGGGAATGATCTGAATCCGTGACTAGGGATTCAAACTTCCTCATTCTTTCATCTGCTTTCTGGTTCCTCACTGTCTGCCTGCCTCCGGCGTGAGGAGTAGTCCCCAGTCCCTGAAATTTTCTGCTTCCTAAATTCTGCAGCAGGGTCCTTGTCCTGTGCCACTACAAGGTTATATATAACTCAGAACTACTCCTTAGTCATACAGTTGGTTTAGCCTTCAAGATAAAGTTGTTCTTTACATTAAAAAGACTGCTTTTTCTGTCATTACATTGTTTCAGAAGTATGCTTGTTCAGTTAAGTAAACTCATTTCGTGTGACATTTATAGGATCCTGGGTTCGAAAGAGAAAAAGCAACAAAGAAGCGTAAGCAGAAGTAATTCTCTGAGGAAAAGAAAGATAAAAGAGTTCATTTTAATTATAGTAAAAGTGATTGCCAGTCACCCAACGTACTCATCTCTTTTTTGTCCTCATTTAAATGAAATCTTAATCTCACAGCCATTTTAAAACTTTTCTGAAACGCGAGAGAGGTTGCTTTGTAAATTCACGTCCATTTGGAAGTGATGTTTAAATTTCATGTTTGTCAACTTTGAATTTCAAAAATTGCTGTATTTATATTTTTGTCTCAGTAATTTAGATGCCATACTTTTCACCTTGAGGTTATATTATTTTAAAAATTACTGGTTTTGTAGTGTTTAATTTACAGAATATGTATTTAATAGGTCCATCAGTAACATTTACTGAGCCCTAAGTGTGAATGGCCAAGATTAGTGACAGGAAAAAGGAAATGTATGTTATATTATTATTCATTCATTCTAATTTTAAACTTTTAAAATTTTCTTGGTTTCTGAGTAGATCCCCAGACCTTTTCAGCATACCAAATTCACTTTATCAGTTGAGTCACCCACCTTATGTTGGATGCCCTTTTTCGAGCCAGCACTCATTGGTAGATCTGAAAGCAGTGATCTGTTCCCCAGTCTTTGCCCGCTCCTGTTTTTCGGAAGCCTATTTTATGTTTAAAGGTCGTTAGCTTTGTATCAAGAAAGGCCTCACATGATCAGCCATTCAGACATCTAATGAGCACCTACTCTGTTCTAGAATGTGAGTCTATTTATCTATTCATTCATTTAGTTTGGAGTCCTGGGGACTGAACCAAGGGACTCTTACATTGAGCTATACCCTAGCCCCTTTTTTTATTTTTACTTTGAGACAGGAGCTCATAAAGTCACTACATTTTCCAGAAGGGATTCTAACTTGTAGACCTTCTGCCTCAGCCTCTCTTTGTGCTAAGATTACAGGTGTGTGTCACTGTAGCCAGCGTTCAAAGTACTTTAAGGCAATTTAAAGATGTGGCGATGCCCCGATTCACGATAGTGGGGGAGTTAACACTGGAATTAGAATCCTCAGAAATACTCTTACGTTCCCTTCTGTCTGAGCTTGCATGGTTTTAGAATGTTCCAGCCCCTCGTGGAGAGAAAGAAGTGATCCACATGCTCAAGAACATGATCTTAAATGTCAAATACCACAAGCCTGGCTTGGACTGATTAGAAGACCTCTAATGCCCCTAGGTACAATTTGTCAGGGTTGTTGGACTTGGTGACAATTGGCTTTACCTAGCCTCTTATCACTGCTGTTAGGAAATTCTCAAGAGACACACCCCCAAAGATGTCCCAGATAGGTCCCCTGAGAAAGTTAGGGGAGAGAGAGAGAGAAGACAGAAGGTTAAGAGACCCCACCACCAAGAGAGGCAATCCAGCCTGTGTCTCTAATGGCATTTCATTAACTCCAAAACTCCTTCTTCATGGTTGCTTCTCTTTTTGCCCTCTGCTGCCCACTTTTCCTTCTGTTTTGCCTTTAAAATACTTGAAGACAGCTCCCTCCCCCTTTCATATTCCCTGCAATTGTTTCATTCCTCTCCCTGCACCCAGAGAGACCATGTCTGTAAGACTTGATTTTGAAGTGTATCTTAGGTTTAATGAATAATACCTTGAAGTTTTCCAGTTTAATTTGTATGTATTTGTCTTGGAATATAGTACCCACCTTAGCATGCAGTTCTGTGGTTATTTGGATATTGGTGGGTTTTAGGAGTGGAGAGAAGTTGTATTTTTAGACATAGTGATTCACTTTGTAGATGATGTACACTGTAGTCTGTTGTCTAGTTGATTCACTGCATGTGGAATCAACAGTCAGCTCACTCTAAGTACACCTTAAAATTTCAGTGGTTTATAAAAGTAATAAAAATATAAAATGCTGAAATATTTAAGATTCCTTTTCTGCATTGCACTAAAGATATGATGAAAATAAATTTTAAAAGAAAGAATTTGCACTTGAGGAATTCAGGTAAAAGTCAAGAAGCTGTAATTAGAGTTGTGGGGGGAGTAAAATTGGGGAGAGATCATTACATTTAACTATTTGCCTTATTTTTATCATTTATCCACTTACACAAAGCAAGTCCTGATAGACTATAAAATACAGCATATGTCATCACATTAAAATAAAGTTCTGTGTGTAAAGTTGGCATGTCTACTTATGTATGCCATCACTATCTACATCATAATCCTTCTGAACACAGAGTTTCCAAGAAATTACTCCTTAAAGATTAGAGGTCCCCAAATGATGGATGGGTTTGTTAACTGATTTTTTGATGCATCTCCAGCCTTATTCCTCCTTCACTGACCCTCTGATCTAGGTGGGACAGTTGTCTTATTCTCTTAGAAATGTGACGGTTCCCTTCATCGAAGAACACCTCACAACTCAGCCTCTACCTAAGGCCATTGTTTTTCTTTAGTGTGCAAATTGCATATCCACTAAGAGCCTTTCCCAGAGACTACAACCAAGGGTTGTTGGGGGCCCTCACTGGTTCCTAAACCTGGCTGCACATCAAAATTACTAGAAGCAGTAGGTTAAGTAGAGATTCCTGAAGCTCCCTCAGGTACTATGTCAGAGTGTTTATGTCTAAGACCTGGGAATATGCATTTTATCCAACTTCCCAGCCAATTCTTATATGGTTGCCTGGTGTTCACCATTTATGTTTTGGAGATCATTGGTATGATAGGAGGAAAAAAAATAACAATCATTCTGCAGTGTGTTGGAACTGAATTCAAACCTAAGCCCCTGCCCTTATTAGCTGATTAGGGTTTCAGACTTCTCTGGGTCTCAGAGACTGTAGTTCGCCAAAGATTTTTTGGAGAAAGCTATTACACAGGTATAAGAGACCACTCAGTGAAGTTAGTATATCAGATAGTGTGAATATAGTCATCCAGAGGTGATTCACTGAAATAGATTGCTTCCTTGAGTGGCGTGTGTTTACTAGTTCTCATTTATGTTGTGGTCATACAGAATATTAGCGACATTCCCATTTTTCCCCTTTTAAATTTCAAGTGAGTTGTCTGTCTATGATCCAGAAGTCACAGCCATTTTCGCTGGAGAGCAGAGAGTGAGCTTCGATTTCCTGTACACTGAAGCACCCGTTATATGATTGGAGATGTGGTAACAGCATGTGCCCTTCTAGGACTAGGGACTACTTAGGTGTTAAAGTAGATCTCAGAGCTGTTTCAAGGGTGTTTCCCTTTCTTCACACAGGAACCAGAAAGTGGGCTAAGAATCTTAGAACTAGAAAGGACTTCAGAATTCATTTCATTGAGCCTTCTTGTAAGACTCAGTGAATTTCTGCCAATAAATGCTTGAATCAAAAAATCTCAATAGTATTACTTTAAATTATTGGTGACCAGTGGACACAGTCACTTATGTTATTATTAAATTAACTAATACTCATAGAATCCTACTAGACAAGTGGATTCCTTATAAACTACCATGATTAGACACCTACCTCCATCCTGACCTTCTGTTTGCAGCTTTATCGCCATAGATTGATTTGGCAGTCAGCAGTGAACATCACTGAAGATTTAGATAGGGTGATGATTAACCTCATTTGCTAAAAACAAGAATTGAAATGTATTTGTTACTTACTAAGTATTTTTTATGAGGTAGATTCTGGAACAGTGATTTTATACATATCTTATGAATCTCTATAACTGTTCTATGGAGTAAATGCCATTATTTTTATTTTATTTATTTATTTACTTACTTACTTATTTTGGTACCGGGGATCAAACTTACAACCTTGCACTTGCCAAGCAGGCAGTTGTGCCGCTGAGCTAAAGCCCCAGCCCTCGTTATTTTTATTTTAATCATAAGGGGACTGAAGCCTACTCAAGGTTGAAGAGTGAGTATGTAGCTGAGATAGGAATCTAAGTCTGGCCCCACGCATGTTTAACAGCAACTAATGACATTAGCCTGTGATTTAGGCTAAGGTTTCTCAAATTTTGAATTAAATATTAATTAAAACAGTGAACTTTCCCCTTGAATAACTTTGCACATGTTGTAGCATTTTACAAATAGTTTCAGAAAGCCCGGGGACTCTGAAGCGCGTGCCTCCACAGCTATGGTTACCAGTGAGTATACACCTTCAGTACCCACTGTGAACTAATTCCAGGTGAATATCTGCTCATGTACTTCACATGGTGAGTTAGCTCTGTGAATAAGCGTATGAAGGAATAATGTGGTGTGTGCATCCCATTGGGTGGAAGTCCAACTGGGAGGTCAGACTTTGTGTTGTGTCGTGTTGTGTTTTTTGTTTTGTGAGTAGGCAGGAATATCTTTGCCTTTTTTACATTTCTTTTTGTGCATCACACACTAGGGCTCATACTTGCTTGTAAAGGTTAGGATAGTAATAAAATTTTGACATATGAGGGTTGAAAGAGGCCAGATCATCCAAGAACACAATCTAAATGCTTTTTCTCTTTTAGAATTGAGGGAAAAAGAGCCCCCAAAGCCTCTACTGCTTCCTCAAGATCATACAGCCAATTAGAGTCACAGTCAGCCTGGAGTCCAGAACTTCATGTTCATAACTGGAGTATTTTTGCTACTCCACTGAACTAACCATTACCTCACAGCTTACACATACAAACAAGTAATTTTTTGTGTGGTCTTGGCTCCAATCAGTTCTTCATTCATCCACTAGCTTTACTGAACACTGAACTGTGTGCCAGGCACTAGTACTAAGAACACAGAGATGACCAAATCTAGCCCTGCTCTCAGAAGAATCTCAGGCCCTAGAAGAATTGGCAACCAAGTGCAGACTGTGGCCCTGCAGCACAGTCTTGGAGTCTTCCTCCTCTGAAAAATGGAGGTTTTCAGAAGGTTTGCTCCGTAGAGGAAAATGAGTAGGTTTGTATCAGCAGAATATTGGCCAGTATACACAGTTTTTCCTTCAATAGGGATTCTGTCCCAGAAATAGTCATGGATCATAACCAGGCTAATTAAGAAATGGGAACCTGTTTTCTTGCATAAGGCCAACGATTACCAGCCCTGGCTTTTGAAGGCTATTTCCAGTTACCGTAAGGCCCCATTGAAGAATTCCCAAAATAAAAGTAATTCTCACCTGCCATAATTTATAAACAAAATTATGATAAAACTATAAATATCACCTTTAAATAGGCAGGGGTATGGCAAAAATAAAGTACAGGAAAGAAAGGTGTGATGGGAATGCATTGCATTAGATTAGCAAAAGCTTAATGGTGCAACAGCCATTTAAATTTTACAAGAAACTAGGTGAAAATTATATTTTAATACTGCCAGTTCATTCCTGGTAAACCATCACTCTCTAAATTAACTAATAATGCAGTCTTTTTGTTCATGCTTTAGAGTGACTCTGTTCTAAGCTATAAAATGCTAATGGCATTCTTGGATTTAGAATTTTTATGATAATTTAAGTTGCAAATAACTTTTTTTAAACCAAGAGAGAAGCAAAAAGAGCTTGTGAGCAAGTGCGCGCGTGTGTAAAAGATACAGTATGAATGGAAGCATGCAGAAGGAGTTTTGTATTGCAAATTTTTGAATGCATTATAATGCAAATTGCATTTTTAAACTGGCCAAATTATTGATGACTTAAGTGAAATAATTTATTATACAAGTATTTCAGTCAGATGACCTTTCATCATCAAAGAACAATAAACACAATAGCCATTTCCCATAAGACTTCTCTTGAGCCACGGGTTTACAAAACAATGAAACTTGCCCTGTTCCAAACATAGCATTGTACTAAACATTTGTTTATTGCACTAGAAAATAAAAAGAGTCCTGCCAGCCAGACATGGTGGACTGGAAAAACATGCCATTCTGTCAGATCATCCCAAGAAATCTCCCTTTTTCCCTCCTTTCCTAATAATGTTTGACAAGTGGAGATGAATTTTTTAAATCCAAGTCTCTTTCATGCCATTCATTGGGATAATACTATAAAATCTCTCCTCGGATACTCAGAGTCTTACAACATCAATGACCTGTCAGCAGCTGCTACAGTTCTTCTTTTTAAGACTGTGTAAAGCTATGGTTAAATTCTAATTTTCTAAAATAGGTTTAAGTATGGGGAGAGCCAAAATTAGGTGCACTTTTCTTGCTAGAAATCAGACCACAAATTGTACATTATGCTTATAAAGATGATTAAGGCAGTCCAGCCGCACACCAGCAGTTCAGCAGATTAATTGGAGCATGCAGATTTGTGTAAAAACATATGTTGGGTTTGGAGAAGCCTTTTCTTTCTTTTCCTTTTTTTTCAATGCTGTTTTAAAAGTTTTTTGCAACTCGCTATGTATAATTTTCACATTATCCAATTCTCTCCTAAAAATCCAAGACTAAATTCATATAGGTCAAGGGTCCAGTATCTAAGTATTTTGTCAAAATGAGAATGTACCTTTCTCCCAATTAGTAGCAACCTTTTTTATTTAGTAAACCCCAACATGTTCATTATTTTAAAATTGTTGAATGATAAAACCAGAGTCACTTGTTTAAACAAGCCCTAGACTTAACAGCCAAACAGACCAGGAACCTCTGAGCCATGGTACACATGAAAATACAAAGAACACTTGGGAAATATAAGTTGGGATTTTTAAATATATCAGAAATTACTCTAAAAGGAAGAATTTGAGATGGAGTGTGCATAGCACTTGGGAGAGTGCTGGTGCACCTCTGGGGTGCATTAGTAGAGGTTAGAATGGCAAAAGTAGCAGCAGGGTCATCTCAGTAACAGGGTAGGTGGCAGCGGGCTTGAACAATAAGGCAGCGAAATCAGTTCTTTCTCGAAAAAAATAAAACTGGAGTCTCACAAGCAATACTTGTTTAAAGCAGCTGTAAAGCACTGTATATTAGATCTCTTCCCATATACCTGGAATGTGATCTGGACAGTATAAAAGTAAAAAAAAGAACAAAAAAAAAGAAAGAAAGAAATACAAACAACAAAAACAATCTTTGTCGCCTTCTTTTCCTCAGAATCTGTCCTCTCAAATTTTTCTGTTGTTCTTACTATATTTGCTTTGCAGCAAGAAAGAATAATCTATCTCATTAGATAAATAAAATTTCCACTCTTTCTTGTAGCTTTTTTGTTAGTATTTAGTTGGATCTTATCTTAAATAATGCATGAATGAGTTATCCAGTCTCACCTTTTCCCCTTATCTCTGCTTGGTAAGTAAATTTCCCCTTTCTTTCTTGATTTCTTCATGTGCTAGAAATCTCTTCCCCTTGATTATTTTTCCTTTAATACTGTAAACATAATTGTCACACCATGGGGATTTCTTGCTGTTAATAGGCTGGAGCTCCTCTGTGCACTACTTTTAAGATAATCCCCCACTGCGCATGTGGACACACATGTGCATTGTGTGTCTGAGAGAGACTGAGACAGACACAGGGAGAGAAAGAGAGACAGTGGGGAGGAAGAAGGAAAGAGAGAGAGAGAGAGACAGACTCTTCCTTGCCCAAGTGAAACTGGCAAGGACTGGTAACTCAGTGCCTTATGTGGGCCCTGAGGAGGCAGGCTGTCTTTCCAAATGAACTACTCTATGAAGTTGATTTCAGATGTCAACATCCTGCCCTAGAAAGGTTTAGTTCACATCTACAAATTTACTAGAATGGGCTTCTGTAGTTCAAATTTTTGTGTATTTCTGACATGGGGGGAACAACTAACATTTACATAAAGAAGTTTAAGGCTATTTGACAACTAGACAAAATACCTGGGCTAATCACCAAACAGCCAAGTGTTCTGATACACATGGGTTTTAATCATAAGAAATGTAGTAATTTGCCAAAGGAGGCCCTGAGCAGTGATGACAACAAATTTCAATAACGTGTCTGATGTTTACTGGGCTCTGATGATTAAAAAAAGAAGAAGTTAGGCTGGCCACACATGTGTACTCACCAAGACATCTGAAAATAGTTGATTATCACTGATGTTCTGAGAGTGCAGGCCTTCCTGTTCATGGGAGTTGGGCAGCCGTGTGTTGAAGCTCAGGACATCTGTGAAGCAGGTGCAAAAGCATCTATCTACCAGATAGACACACAGTAAGTCAGATCCCTTCATAATCCAACGAAGTGAGTCTTACACAGTTCACCTGTGAATCTGACACGGTACACCTGTGGAAGTTTGGGGTCAAATGCTCATAAGTCGGGAACGTACTGTACACTGATACAGACATTGAGCATACACAGCTTTGTACAGAGAAGAGACAGTGATCATAGCCTGGGCTGGGAACTGGATTTAGAACCTTTCTACACATTGCCACTAGTGAGCCATGGAAAAATCAATCCCTTTGCCTTGTGCAGTTAACTGATTGGAAGTGGAGTACCTCCAGGGGCTCAGTAACTTTTGAGCCCAAGATATGTTGAATTGAGAAACTGGTTAGCCAAAGTTTAATTTGCCCCACTATGGCTCACAGTACCAGCATAGATACTTTCAAAATAGTGGCCAATATTTCAGTAATCCTGCCTAAAACATTATTAAGTTGAGGTCAGCATGTAAAACTGAATCTAAGAATATGTAACCCTTTTACTATAATCCATAAAGCTCGTTAATTCTGACTTCCTGTAAGTTTCTAGAGTTAAATTTTGTCAGTGTTTGTAAAAGAAAAACTTAAAGTGAAGCAAACAGGAATACAGTAAGTGTGCATATCTTTAGTAAAAAAATTATTTTTAATTAAAGTAGAAGGCAAAAAAGTTGAAAAAATATTTTATGGTGACTTTATTTCTTTAGATAAAAATCAGAGTTCTCAAGCCTATGAATTTACCTTCTGGCCATACTGGGTGACTGCTGCAAATTGGTTTACATTCTTCTTCTCTTTCTGACAGGGCTTATTAAGAATGCTACTCTTGTTATTTTACAATTTATAATATTTGTGAAATTGTACTAGACTTATAAACTAAAATTTTAGTCATTTGTGCACAGTGCATACAGTGTACCCTCACCTCCGCTGTGGATGCAACATCTCCTGGTCATGGTTGCTTGCTTTTATTCTATCAATACTAAAATCTTTTTATCTTGCATCTTGTTTGGGCCTGTGGGCGCAACTTTCATCAGATCAATTGTTTTCTGACACATGAGATCATTTCAGACCTCAGTTTGTAGATCGTCCCATGCCTGTCGTCCTCCTCATCCTGTCCTCTCTCCTGTCTCTCCTTTCCTTCACAGCCAAACCTCCTGAGTCTTGTGCACCGAGTGCCTCTGCCTACTGAAGTCTCTGTGGCCTCCCTCTACTCCTCATTCTTGGACTGTATCCACTGTTACACTTCTTAGCTGACAGACCCTGCAGAGACTTCTTGATCCTTATCTTGTCTGGCCACCCTCCTCTTCAACACTACTAAGCCTGCTCTTAATGTCCCTAATGCTCCGTCCACCCCTTGAATATCTCAGGCTGCACAGTCATCTTGCTGAGCCCCTTCCTTCACCTGTCCCTCTCTTTCTGGGCTCAGAGTCTATACCTCATCCTCCTTCTCTTTGTACTTTCCTAACAATCCTGCCTGTGCTTCTGTCTTCAACATAATTTCAAATGTCATAAGTTTAGATCATTTTCTTGAGCTTTAAATATATTCTTTTAATTTCCCACAGCACTGATTTTGAAACTGATTTCCAGACATGATGCCTTTATTGTTATCTCAGCTCTTGTTCTTATCTTTACATCCATCATCAAACCTATTCCTTCTCATCTTTCACAACCAAATAGAAATTTTAACTTCAGTGAAATCCCATCCCAGATGTCACTTCCATTCCCATCACCACTGTTGAAATAAGGTGCCTTTTCAAACGTCACAGTGCAATTAGTAGCTGTGGTTTCACACTCTTAGCCTACTTTTTTTTTATATAATTAACAAGGGCATTGTGCTTTTGAAGTCTGGTACAAAAATATAAGGAACATGTTTCTGTTGTTCCAATGCATATAATTTCCCCTTCTATCTTCTTTAGCCTTTTTGAAACCTATAATTGCTTGTATGTAGTTTAGAAAGTTGTTCAATCTTTTGTTATTAAATATCTTGTCTGGTATCTGAAACTGTATTAAGATTATAGTGAATTTACATAACTCCTTGTTATGGCTTGTGTCTAGGTGGCCCCCCAAGCCTCCTGCAGTCATGGAGGCGACTGAACCTAGTGTTTGTGATTGGTTTGTTGCCTAGCTCTGGGTTGGCAGCGTGAGTGCTGCACCTGCCCAAGGGCAGAGCCCGCATACAATATAAAGGAAAGAAGAAGGCATGCTTTCCCCCTCTTTTGCCCTTTTTACTCTTGCTGTTTGTGCTGCCATGGACAGTTGCCCCTCAGCCATGCCACCCTGCCTTGGAGCCAACTGAGTATGGACTGAAACCTCCTAAAACTATAAGAAATAAACCTTTCCTTCCTTCATGTTGGGCATGAGGTATTTTGTTTCAACAGCGAGGGAAAAGTAACTGAGATACTCCTCAAACATTTTTTGTTAGCTAATATTAAGTTGAAATGCTCGTATAGCAATATTATAGCTATACACATGTAGCATACATTTTATTAATTTAGAAATAATTAATTTTAATTAGCCATAGATGTATTCCATTCTACCACTAAAGCACCAATTGCATTTGTTTGAAAAGTTTTCGAGATCTTTTTATTTTAATTTCATTCCCAATATATAGGAGTCATAGCAAAAAATAAATCAAATACTAAGAAGCATGTACAGCATACTTAATATTCTTGTAAGTAAAATTATGATTATATTTACTTTTCAAAAATTATGTATCTTACTTAGAAGTGTAAAATTGGACATGACCAGTATGTTTTCACTTACCCAAAAAGATAAACTTGCCTCATGTTTAAAGAGAAAATGATAATCATATCTCAAGGGGGGAAAAAGATGAGTACTTTGAACTCAGGCATGATTTTCTTTTTTTAAACTTTAAAACTCTAGTATATCCTGACATAAAAATGAGTGTAACCTTCGAATGTTTCAGGGTGCCTGACAAATAATCATTTTATAGAATTTAAAGTTTTGTCTTTGGATACAAAATAAGAAGTAGATTGTCAGAAGTTGATCATGTCAGAATGTAAAATACCTCAATTAGTTTTAAAACAATATTATTGCTTAACTATATTTAATAATACTTATCAATTATATCAAATTTGTGACATTTAAACACACTGAACAATAATAATGAATTTTTTTATTTTCCTACATGAGATGAGATGAAAAACACACTTTTTATTCTACTTTTTATTCTAACTGAACTAAAGGAGGAATCAGTATTGAAAGGACCGTGGGGGTCACATGAGCTTTGCACATGTCCTGTGTGTCCCTAGATGGCAAGTAAGCACACAGTCTTCATCCTCGCTCCAACCCCCGTCCAATGAGTCTCTGAGGCTCATTTAGCTTCCCTAGACATTTTACCCTTCTAAATAATATACCAGCATTTTCTAAAAAGCTTTCATAAGGTGCTGTATAAATGTAAATTGCTGCTATTTTCTTATGTCTGGAAAAATGGAAAGTACATTTACAACTTGCTTGATTGTTTAATCCAAATCTTTCCTTTCAGCTTTATCTAGTCTAGCAAAATAAAGTAGGCTGCTTTTCCCCATGCTTTCTATCTTTTTCTGAAGGTACAAAGAAGAAGAGGCTGCAAAGTGATCTCGAGACTGACTACCTCTAGTGCCCCAGTTTCCTGGATAACTGCTGTCATTTAACTTGGGATAATTTATGTACAGTGGTCCAGAGAGACTGACACCTATACACACATGCCACGTTGAGGAGTTCCAAAATTGCAAACCATTTACCTCTAATCCTATACAACAGATAATATAAAAAACATTTAAAATAAGTTTAATCATATTGTGATAAGCCATTAGAAAAAAGAAAGTAGGCATTGAGAAAATGCGTTCTGAAATCTTATGTGGCCTTGTCCCTCAAGCTGTGTATTGTTTTTAACAGCACATCTAAGCAAAAGACACAAAATGAGAACATTTGCTGCTGTAATATTTCTAACCTAACATATTTTACTTACTGGATGAGTGGTGTTAATCCTGACAAATTAAGTGAAATTCAGTAAGACAGTAACCCCCCATTTGTTAATAATCTCTCAGTTAAATTAAGACGAAGTTTGAGTTTTACACTATGATTCTGAAAGATTTTCCCCTAAAATCAGGCCTGAACAGCATATCCTTCACCCCCATGAAAGTTACTATTTCTCTGCTTTTCTGAAATTCCTGTTCAAACTACAAAGTTTGAGTGCAGCCATGACTACCCATATGTATTATAGGTAAGAGTCTTCAAAACTGACATGGGGATTGTTAGTCCTACCAGTGACAAAAACAGTAAAGAATTTGTGTGTCATCTTGAGTGAGATAAAGGAATTCTTAAATGGCTTCACTGTCAGTTTCAGTAAAACAAATGCTTAGTCCATAAATAAGCCTAAAGGGCATTATAAATGTGTACAAAACCCTGGGTGTTTGATCTGTGTTGGGTTCATCATGAAAATAAGCCAAAGACACAAGGGTTGCTTCCCTGTGGAAACCGAGGTGGTAAATTGCCATATGTGTCCTCATTACGGGCCTGGCCAGTCATACTGTGAATATAGCAACTTTACAGACTGGACGTAGAGTTCCTTGAGATCGTCGGGGTCTTTGTGTGTGGTCTACATAAAGTGACTCCTCGCTGCCTGTCCTGCGGCACAGACTTTGGCAGAAGTTGGGCAATGTTGCCAGCAGTCCTCGGGGCATTTTTCCCAGAGTTACTACTGTTCAGAAGTCAGGTTGGAAGTGGCTTTGTCTTAACCTAAAAAGTAAGATGATGCGCCACAGTTGCCACACTACATTGCCCCAAAGGTAAAGATGACAAACTTAAACTCAGAGGGAAAAGTCTCAGTACCATATTCCTGTAAAAGTATTCCAGGAAATTTTGAGATATAAAATACAGTGTGAAAAGTAGTACCTTTAACTTTCTTCTAGCTACTCCAGCTGACACTGCAACTTTGCTGCTTGGAGAACTAAAAAGCTAACAAGTAAACAAGGGCGAATGGTAAAATAAAGAAAGGTGCAGCAGTTTTCAAATCTTTCAGCCATCCTGAATATACACCATAAGATTCAAGTCTAGACTAGACACCCAAAAAAGCACTGTGAAGAGAGACTGTATGTAACCTGTCATTTACCTGTTCAACAAATATTTACTCAAATTCCACTGCACATCATCGGCCACTAGTGCCAGCTAGTGACAAAGTAGACAGTTGCCTTCAGAGAGCGTATTGTTTAGTTGAAGGTAGAAACGTGAAACAAACACAAATAAATATAAAATGATAATATCTTTTAAACTTTGGTTTGACAATAGAAAGCTACCATTTCATTTATGGGTCTCTTAGAATCACAGCTACGGTAAGCCCAGATGAAGTCTGTAGTTCCATATTATTATAACATACATCTGTAGAAGTTTAAATATTTTATTTTAAAACTACATAGCAAATCTAGGAACCCAGAATGATGGCACTCACCTTCAATCCAAGCACTTAGGAGGCTGACATAGGAGGGTCCTAAGTTCAAAGCCATCCTGGACTATATAGCAAGACCCCATCTCAAAAAAAAAAAAATTAAAAAAAACCCCACATAACAAACTTGTTACTATTTATACAAAGTATTAGGCATAATGTTAAGATCTTTGTGATTTGAAATCTAGTTTCAGAATGAGTGCTTAGACTCAACCAGTTGCCATAACTAACTGGTCATATTTTTCTTCCTGTTTCCTTCAACAAATATCTTCTTAGAAAGTAGTAATGGTCAGTTTTCAAAATGACCCTTTTCATAATGGACTAAGGTGTGTTTCTTTGCCTCTAGTACTAACTTTTACTAGTCTGACAAGAGTTTAGCTACATCAACAACTGCAGGGCCAGCAATATAGCTCAGTGGCACAGCACCTGTGTGGCAAGCACCAGGTCCTGTGTTAGATTCCCAATACAAAAATAAACCCACTATACAAAAAGTGAGGTCTTCTGTCAGCTTGAGGTACTCATAGTTTACTTCAGTCACCATGTAGCATTGGCCTCAGCCTGGCCTGTTAGTTTGATCCCTAAAAATACACAGTTATTAATCAGCTAATGGCAGCATGGGTGGACCTGCTCTCTAACTGCACGATCTCAGTTTAGCCTCATTCAAGGACTTGTCTTATGTCACCCGGCATGAGGAAGTCTGCAGCCAGGAATGCCTCTAAAAGAAAAGCCAGTGGCAAGCTTAACTAAATGTTTAAAAAAGCCTCCACATTGACAGATTGCTTTCAGCTTGGCAAAATCAAACCGCAGCCCCCACCCCAGTGGCTCTACGGAACCATCCTGGAGTCACAGAATTTGCAAAGTAAAAGTTGCAGGTTCCCTCAAGAGCCTCCAAGTATAGCTCAGCCTTGTCTGGCTTTTAATCAAAAAACAATCACTCCTGGAAGTTCTTATCTTCATAAAATTCAGCTAATGACTCCTGTTAAGTTAAATAAAGTGGCTGTGTAACTCACTAAGGAAACTGTTGGCCGTTCACCCCGTGCCCGCAGACTCCTCAAAGAATACAAATTGGAGGAACCCCGTGGAGCTCGGCTGTGACTGTTTATATACACATATTTTGTCCTAAGAACTCCGGAAAGTTGAGCCCTCTGTATGGTTTTCAGTTTTTTTGAATGGCAGTCTTTTTTTCTGTATGCAGTGGAAAAGGCGGGGTAGTGGGGCTTGTTTTAACGTATACTTTTCTTTAATGTGTTTACCCCCAAATAAGTGAGCTGCAGTAGATACTTTGGCCCTGCACAGAGTAAATATTTAGCTCACAGATTCCACACAGAAACCTGGCCTGGAATATTTGGGTTTCAAGAAAGAGGCTCACCCTCAGGCAAAGGGCCTCCTGCATTCCACATGTGGTTGAAAGGCGGGCTTTGCACTTGTGCAATCTCCCCAGGCCCCCGGCCCTCAGAGCACCTTGCAGTGCTGCTCATCAGCTCTGCCCCCACCACCTTTCCAGCTGTGCCTCCTGCTCCTTCCATCTTTGCTGTGAACTTTTCTGCATAGCCCAGGTGCTTTCTCTCCCTACTGTCCTTCCACACATCTCCCTTCTCCCTCAGTGGCTTCCCTTTTTTATCCAGTGAACCTTGACTTCAAAACTTGCTTGCAACATCGTCTTGCCTCTGCCCACAGCCTTCCCTGACGCTAGAGAGAACTGTGAATTTCCTTCTCTGAGGTCCCACAGGGCCTTCTGCACAACGCTTAGGACATTTGTCTCCTCCCTTTCCACACTCATCTTTTAGCACTCCCATCTAGCTTGTGCCAAGCCTCTCTGGAAGGTAGCTGAGTTTGTGCTGCCCGTGCACCCCTTCAATATAGCACCCTTTTTTAGGAAGACACAGCATGTCAGTGTCCTTATTTTGCAGTAAGGAGAGAAGGAAGGTAAGCATTACAGGCCAACAGGAGCACTGTGCTGGAGGGAGATACAGCGGCTCGTCTTGGTGTGTCAGCCACCTCTGTGTGCCTCTAAGCAAACCACTTCACCTCCGAGGATCTCAGCTGCCAAGTCAAAACGATGCGCTTCTGAGAGCTGGATGGATTGCAATTTGTGGAAGTAGTTGAAGAACTCTGGAGCATTCTGCCCAGTTACTGCTGTGAAACAGAGCAGTTTACTGCAGTTTATCCTGTGCTGGGAATCCAGCCCTGAGGTGTTCTGTACTCAAGTGTGATTCTCCAACTATTATTGTAAAAAGTAAAAGAAGAAAAGGTTTCTGTCCTTATCCTCATATTTCTTGCTTACAAATGTCTGAGGAAGTGACTTCATTTAACCTCAAGAAAACACAGTGTTTCAGCAGCTTTAAAAATTAGCACTGGCACTTTGTTTCCTCCAGTCTCGTTTTGGGGTCCTTTTTCTGCCTCTAAAGCCCATTTTAGTGTCCCCAAAAGCTTTCTGCATTCGTTTTGAAAGAGCCAACCTAAACAGCAACCATAGCCATAGCTTCCAGGCTGTTTCCTCAGCCATAACAGTTTTTGCATCTCCTTTCCAGACCCTTTAAATATCAGTTAAAAAAAAAAAACTTTATGATTTTTCTAGTCTTTCTCCTTTTTAATGTTTTTAGCATGGTAGGAAAAAAAAAATAACAGTAAATATACCGTCCTTACCAATTCTAGGTGTGCAGTTTGAAGTATGTATACTTATTGTGCAACAGAGCTCTAGAATTTTTTTATTTTGCAAAACTAAAACTCTGTATCCCTTGAACACTAGTTTCTCCACTGCCACCCTTGGAAAGTACCTTTCTACTTTCTGTGTCTATGGTTGGAATCACTTTAGATATTTCATGAGAGTGGAAACCTCTGATATTGATCCTTTTATGACTAACTTTACTTAGCAAAGTTCAGCCATTGAGATTGAGGTGTTGTAATATGTGACCGTTTCCCTCTTAAGGCTGGATAATATTCCATTGCATATATACCTCACTTTAAAAATCTGTTCATCCATCAATAGACATTCACATTGCTTTGTTCTTTCTTTTTTAAAGAAACTTTGAAACCATTTATCACAAAGAACTACTGAGCTTGGACGACTTTCTGCAGTCCTTTCTCTCTCCCAGGAAGTACCTGCAGAGTGGAACAGCGGAACCGCAAGCCCTTACCCTGAAAGTGGTCTTTAGCCCTCTTTGTGTGACTTGTGGCCTAAGTGCTGAAATAGCCACAGTTGTGTCACTAAGAGCAGTAATCTATGCTTAAATCAATGATCTTCCAGGGCTTTCTTTCTGCTCTCTTTTGAAGTAGACTTTCTCCTGATGATCAGCTGTGCGTTCAAAGGCAGGAATGAGTGCACAAAATGGCCCTCGCCCTGTGGCTCGTGGAATAGGGCAGGTTTCCTTATTAGATTCTTTTGTTGGACAGGATTTTAAGTGGGGCTACAATGAATATATACAAACTAAAGTGTTTTGAAACTAATGTATTCTTAAATTTATCTTAAACTCCAGGGTAGAATTGCTATTATACTTGCTTTATGGATGGAGAAACTAAGACACAGGAAGATAAAAATAAAAGGTGATAAAGATGTTTCCAGCCAGGCGTGGTGGTACCTGCCTAGAGTAAGAAGCACCACTCAAGCGGCTCAGTCAGGAGGATCACTGGAGCTCACAAATTTGATATCAGCCTGAGAAACACAGTGAGATCCCGTTTTTAAAATAAATACATAAAACTAGCCTCCTCCGTTCAGAGGAAGGATTTGTACTTGTGCAGTATGGCAGGGCCCGATACAAAGCAGCTGGATTCAAACTAGATATACAGGGCCACTTACCTTGAGATGGAGACAGCAGGAGTTGGGGAGCAGCATTTTAATATGTGAGAATCTCCTGGGAGGTCATGCAGCATCGTTGTGCAGAGACACAGCCTGCACACACAGATCTGGGCTGGCATCTCAACTTGGCTGCTTTGTCTTTAGCTCTGCCTAACTTCTCCACATTTGTATTTTCTTGTTTGGAAAATGAGACCAATAACAGTTCTTACCTCATAGGCTTATTGCACGCATTTAATGAGATCACATGTATGAAGACAGTGCCAGACACATAGTATACACTCAATAAGTGTTAATTCTGTTCATCATCCTCATCATTATAGTCAATTTAGAGCATTAAAATTTAAGTGCTAATGTTATTTACCCATTGTATTGTCTTGCTTTTAAGCATATGGGTAATACATATGAAGAACTTATAAGGTGATTACTTGTAAGTAATTGTGATTGTGATTGCTCAAGAAATACCACCTGCTCTTACGATTTTGATGATGGTTATTACTATAAGCATTATTATCATTGGCATTATTTTATTCAAAGAAATAATCAAATGATCTGTATCTTCTTCTGGTCAGCCCCTTCTGGGAACCTCATGTTCATATTGGCGACATTCTTTGGAGTTGGACTTGTGTACCTTTTTATTCCCTCAACAGTTTCCCTTTTGCAAACTTCCTGGCTCAAAGCTTTTTATTTTGCAGATCCAGCATAATTAAGCTATGCCTTTAAAAATATAATCAGGTTGCGTCTTTACCATTTTATAACTGTAAAGTGGACCTTTGTAGTTCATGGGTTTTCATTTTCCCTTTGCTGAGCTGAGTTTTCTGGTTGGGAAAAGACAAGGTATAAATACATAGAAAGCTTCATGCCAACATAAAGAAGCCATAAGATCCTCATTTTCTTAAAGGAGCGCTACTGAAAATGGTGCCAACGTGATTTTGCAGAGTTTCCGTTCCTGGAGAGTAGAATTATGAGGAACGCAGGCTCTTGCTGAGCTTGGGGATGTCAGAGGCACCATCAGGATAATACTTGTGGCCCAATGAGTGGAAATGCATGTGCCGTACCCAAATACAGTTCACTTTCATAGTCTGGCATCTCTTCACTCATCTGAAACACCTCAAGGTATTTGGAAAGGGAAAAAGAAATGAAACAGATGAACCCACTGAGATATGGCCAAGAACAGTAGTACTTCATTTTGATTGATGTTTTTACAACTTTATCTTCTAGATAAAAACTACTGTAAACAAAAGCCTACCTAGAGTGGTTGTATTTAAAGGCAGCAAATGCCAAGTGTGTGTAATAGTGGGCTCCTGAGTGCTCCTAGCAGCCAATTCATGCACACCCTCTCTGCTATCCTCTCAGTGATCAGCAGTATTTCTCCCAGGTGATAGTGTACCTGGTTTCCACCAGGCAGAAACCACAGCAACATCTCCCCCATAATATCCTAGAAAGCACAGATTGCCAATAGCAGTCACTAGCAACCTTGGTACACTTCAGAAGTGTGTGATTCAGGTGTATTTGTAAAGCTTATTTTCTCACCTTAAAATACTATTTTCAAAAGAAAATTAAGTTTCCTTTTCTGTCTGATAGAGAGTAGCAAAAATCGTTATTTTGTTTGGGGCTTTTTTGTTGTTGTTCTTTTCTAAATTCATGGTATCATACTCCCAGCTCCTCTTGGAGTAGAGAACTCTACTGTGGTATTCATTCATGCAGACATAATTCAATTAACAAATATTTATTGGCTGACTCCTCTACCCCTGGAACATGAGTTGCCATTCTAGAATTATCTGTCTGAGGCTAGCCTAGGTTATTCATGTTTTCTTTTTTCTAAGATACTTATTGTTTTCCTTTTCTTAAATACTTTTCCTAATGACCTATACATTTCCAATTTCTAATTGAATTGTCCCCCTTCCAGCATTTGCCTTAATGAATCTGAAAAATTTAGAGTTTGAGGTATTTCTTTGGGGGGAGCAGTTGAGTTGGTTAACCAGAGATTTTCCTTATCATGAGATATTTATTGTGAATAAAAGAAAGTGCTAATTAACTATTTAGAGCAAGTTGAGATCTGACATACCTGAAGCATGGTGTCACATTTGGTTAATGATAGATTTATAGGGCAAACATGTATCAGCCTTAATCCTTTAGTTATTTGACTTTGCCAAGGATAAAAAGTCCAATAACTTTTTTATTTTAAGCAGACTTTTATATATCCAGAACCCATAAATCTTTTTGTGCCTTGAGATAAATGTCTAGCTGAACTCTGGGTTACCCTGTGATATTTTAAAAACTGAGCTAAAGAAAAAGAAACCTCATACTCCCAATTCCTAATAATAAAAGAAATAATAAAATGAAAACATGCTTGGGGTAAGCAACATTTGTATAATAAAATGTTTTCTATTTTATAATACATTTATACTATTCAGAAAGGTAGAGATGGAAAGTTCAGGACTAACTTGAGAATTTATCAAAATAAGGCTGTAGTGGGCTGCATAAACACTTGGAGTGGACTATAGCACTTTCGCCCAGGCTTTGCCAATTCAGTGATCACTATCCATTATGGCTGTCGTATCAATTATAAATTCTCTGACATCAAACACTAAATCAATGGAAATGATGGGTTTGCCTTGGGCATGTTTCCTTGGGGAAATAACTGAGAAAACATGTAATAATTCACACAACCAATTTTGTAAACCAACCCCAACTTTTGGAGGAAGGCTGGTGTATAAATTCTAGGTAGGTGTGATTTGTACCCAAGGTCTGTGTGAAGTATTCTCTCACTGTTAGTACTTTAATGTTTTCAAAGTAAACATCATCTCGGATACTTTGTTACTTTTTCAGTATGTGTTTCTTTTACTGTAATTCTGTTGGTATTCTTTTATTCTCATTTGAAGATGTCTTCTTCCTATTCCATACATCTTTCTTTAAAACAGAAGTCAGAGCTCTTGGGCTTCCTTGCAAACTCTTCTTCTAGTTTCACAACTAAATCATCTTAGTATGATTAATTCCTAACATCCCTCTGTCTTTGGGGCCACTATAATCCAACCCTTCAGAGGACCAACATGTGAATAAGTACAACATAACTGAAAACACACCTTTGCTAGGAAGACTTCTAAAATACAGTGTCAATGCTAATTATTATTTCCTGTGGAGCCTTTGGTGTTTTGCCTGTTTGGTATGCAATATAACCACTTAAAATGTAAATAGATTCCTTCCTACATTATTCAGATTTAAAGTGTATGTAACTTGTGGAAAAGAATCTTTCTTTTGTGGCTCTAGTGCTATGTAAGATGAGCACAGAAGCTCATATATAGATTCATATAGGTAAATGCAGAAGGGAGGAGCTATGCCGTAAATAAACATTTCTCCAACAGAACGGAGACTGAGGACAGCAGATTAAAAACAAAATGGCTTCTGCTTTTGCTTTCAGTGTTTTTCTCTTCTGAGGAAAGGTTTGCAATGTGCTAAAAAGTCTGTAAGTATAGCAGCTAACAGTACCCAACACAAGACAAAATGAAATAGAAATTAAGCACTTCTCCAGCTAATTTAATGCGAACCTGAAAATACACAGTTGTATAAATATCAAGAGGAAGTTCAGGTCATTGTGATTGTGTATTTATGTACATTTTAAATGTTCCTCAAAATATCTTTTCTGTTTATTTTCTATATGTTGTGAAGGCCTGAAGGCTATTATTTTTTATGATAAATTTTACCTTTTTTATTTGTGAAACTGTGAAACTAATTTGTTTCAAAGAGATACATTTGCTCAGCCCACATCTATGAATTGAGAATACTCATAATAGGGTTCTCTTTCTTTAGTAATTTTAATTTGCAGACATGAACCTGCCAAGAAAAAGAAAGCAAATGAACCAGCCAAGCAAAAACATGTAAATGAACCAAGTTATCATACTTTTATTTCATGTCTAGATACCAAAAAAAAAAAAAAATTGCATCGTGTATAAAGCTGACCATAGTGCCAGGACCTTATAATGTTATATTACATGATCATTAATCTGTGATTGCTGTATGTATTTTATACACATACTTTGCATATAAACATGTGCGAGCATATTTCACTTGGACCGAAAAGTTATTTACAACTCTGTCTGGAGATACATGCAACAGTGATTAACAAGTGCACAACCAACCTACAACATGCAGATTAAAACTAAATAAACAGTGTAAGAGTTTATTTTAAAACAATTACAAGATGTTTTATATTTCTCCTTCATCTTGAACTGTGTGTTTGAAAATGCGCTCTTCATAGAAACCACATGCAAGTCTTTGATGGCAAAACAGCCGACTGCGAACAGCCACATGCCTACATACATCCTCCGAAGAGAGTAGACCTCACACGGCAGCTTAAAGTGAGAATGCATTCATACATACAGAGCTATGTGTCTGTGATGCTCTGCTGTTCCTCTTTTATTTTCATTTACTTATTACCCCCCCCTTTTTAGGAATGACTTGCCTCCAATTGAAAATGAAAAATTTAGGATGGGAACAAAGATTTTAATCAATACAACTAAGTTTGTTTTTATTATTTGATGAAGATCCTTATGAATCTTCTTAGACTGAAATTATCCAGTCATTCCATAGTCCACTTGTCCTGCTTGGAATTGTTTGTTTGTTTGTTTGTTTGTTTGTTTGTTTTGGACTTGATCCAGATTTATATTATAGGACCTAGTGCAAAGAAAATCCCTTTTTTATGTAGTCATGTTAAGGTATTGGAAAGTATTGAATCAGTTGCATTAGTTTTCCTAGTGCTATGTAGAGAGGCAAATTGTGTCACAGTATATGAATCTTGCTACTCTTCACCAACTTACATTTCCAAAAGAGGTATAAAACACACTAGTTTTTAAATATATGTACTTTCTCATCTAGCTGAAAACAGACAAGCCAAGGTAATAGCAACTTAAGGTACATCTATATATGAGAGAGATTTTAAGAGCAAAAAATGGGCCTTTGGGGTTCACAGGATCAGCCCTGTTTAACAAGTCTGAAACTCCATCTCTGGGAAGAGGAAAATCTGTCTCTCGCACGCTTGCTTGGGCCTGCTGTGCCCCTCAGTTTTCCTCGTAACCTGTTCCAGCTGTTCATTTCCATTCGTATGAGGAGGCTGTGGCAGTGGTCTGGGTTTGCTCTTCTTCCCGCTTGTTTAGATTCTACCCCATCCCGTCTGAGCCCCTGCACAGCATGAAACACGTCTCTTCTCTAAGCTTTATACGCTGATTCCGTAATTTTTGTTCCATCAGTTACTTCCCCCTGATTGGCAAGGACTTTAAATATATCCCTCTAAAGTAATCATTTTAATTTCTTTTGACTGAAGTATAGGTTGTTTCCCAAATGTGGTGACACTTAAATTCAAATACATGGCTGCTTTTGAGTGTGAGACTATTGGCTTCATACTCAACAGAATTATTCCCTGCAGACAAGTGGATCCCAACTCATAGGCCGGACTCTTGAGAAGTTGCCTTGCTCCTTAGGCCTCCACTTTTCTGTTTTGTCCAGATATTGTAAATGTTTTTTGAAGTAGAGTGACTACTATGTAAACACAGGTCCGGTGAGAGACAGAACAGTATAGTAGCTTCGAGCGCAAGGCATAGAGCTGGTCTTGGATTCAAAGCCTGGCCCTTCTGGTACCCCAGGTTTTTCACTTTTAAAATGAGGATTATCATACTGACCCCCTTGTAGGATGACAGCAAGTATCAAATTCATCTGTCTATGTAACCTGCTTGGTACACTGCCTGTCACATAGGAAGCACTCAGTAATCACTCCATCACTGGAGTAATTAATATTGTTGTTGATTGCTGGGGTCATTTTATATGTTTTGAAGCAGTATCTTTATAGACATAACGGTTAATCAAGGGTCGTCTAAAATTGATGGCGACCTAAATATTAAACTGCCTTGAGAAAAACCAACCAGAGAACTGGTTATTGAAATTAATTTAGCAAAATGGCAGCTAATGACATGTTCAGAAATCTTTGAATTCCAACTCTCTCTGAGGAAAAGAATAAGGAAAAGTACAATGATAGAAAATTAATAATGTTTTCCATCTCCATAAGTAATTCCTCTATGGCAGAGCATGGAAAGGAGACTATATTGTTTTATAGTTTAAAAAAGAGGTAAGGAAGTTCTTCCTAAATTTGGGGACTCAAATTTTCTGCCTGTGACTTTGAGTTTCTCAAAGAATTATAGAAGACTGAGAACTACAAGACACAATGTATAACTTACACAATATTCTATAAAACATTCACAATCTGCAGTCCTCAGGGATTATCTGAGGATAGCTAGATTCTTCTGGAAAACTCAGAATTTACTCACTGAAGTACCATTTTTAAAACATTCTTGGTGACAGTCTTTAAAAATACATTACAGCTTTCGCTGCCTTTTTTAAACTGAACAAAATGTAACCAGCATCTGTTTTTCCTAGACTGTCCTCAGCATCTGTTGAGATAGACGAAGTCTGTTTGCCCCAACACGGAACAGCCACAGGCTCTTACAGTGCGAGTCTTTAAAATGTCTCTTCCTTAGATGTCAGCAGTCACTCCGCTGGCAAAGTGCTCCACCTGTAACCTGCCTCCCCCACCCTCCATCTCCTTCTCATTCGCCACTTTGGAAACGCAGTAACCCAGCTTAACATCCAAATCACAGACTGGAAGAACACACAGACAAGTCTTCATTTTCTGTGAGCCCAGCATCCTCAATATGAGCAATAGTGCTACACAGCCTAAGTTAGGAGCCAAGATCTGCTGGCATAAAGCACAGTTAGGCCAGGCATGGTGGTGCACGCCCATAATCCTAGTGCTCTGGCAGGTTGAGGCTGGAGGACCCTGGACAATTTAGTGACCTAGCAAAACCTCGTCTCAAAATAAAATCTAAACTAAGGGTGAGGAAAGGTGAGTGATGTAGCTCAGTGCAAGAGCCCTGGGTTCCATCCTCAGTGCTACAGGAGGGGTTTGGACAGAGTTGCTCGATAGCTGGGCTTAGTCCTGGGATCCCCTGTAGATGAAACTGCCAGCTTGCACTCCACAGGTCTCTCCCTGCTGCGTATGTGAAGAAGGGTATTTAATTTGTACTCACTCTCAGGCTTGTAATGCACATTTGCATTGGTTATCTGTTGCTGTATAGCGAATTACTCCACAACTAGGTGACTGAAAGCATGCATTTATCTCACAGTTTCTATGAGAAGAACACAGTTTAGCGCGGTCTTCTGCCACATTGACCCAGGATCTGGTCTCATCCAAAGGTGCCGCTAAAGAAGGGTCCATTTCCATGTCCACTTAGTCTTACAGAAACACTTCATTTCCTCATACAGACTATTGGACTGAGAGCTGTACTTCTCACTGGCTGTAGATCACAGGCTGCCCTCAGTTCCTCATCCAAGGAGTGAATCCCACAAAGAAGTTTGTGTCATCATATTATGTAGGCAGAGAAGGCAATAGAGTTGACCAGTAAGATGGAGGTCATAGCCTTTTGTAATTACACAGTGATGTCCTATCACTTTTGCCTGTTCTTTTTATTATAAGCAAGTCCCTGAGTCCAGCTCCCATTCAAAGGCTGGAGATAATACAAGGGCCTGCATTTGCCAAGAGGCCGTCTTAGAAGGCTGCCTCTCATGGTATATCTCTGCAACTCAGTTGTGACTCAGATGGAACTCCAGAAGCACCATCATTAGGAGCCTTCTTGCGTTACTACTGCTGCCTAATTTAGTTCAACTCTGCACCTTTCCTCCTGTAGGTAACAGCGGTCTGACTGTTCTTCCTAGAGTGAGTTCTAAATGCGACCTGGTACAGTTGCTAAATGTCTTTCTTTCCAGCTCATTTTTTGCTGTAAAGATGAAACATATGTGCAGGGACAGGTTAGTTACAACTTTGCTAAGTATTTTCACACGTCTTCAATATGTCTGAGTGTTACCCATATCATCAAACCGCCTTTGTGTTCGCTGTTCACCTGTGCATAACACATCCATCTATAGAAAGAAGGGGAACCAATTAGACTAACACCCCCCAACCCTGCCAGATTGGAAGATCTTCAAACAAACAAAAACAATTTTTGTTTCCCCCCATATGATCACAGCTGTGCTTTTAGATTCCTTCTCTGTAGAAAATACATGACTGAAAGCTACTGTGAATCCTATATATATATATATTTTTTTTTTCACCCTCTGCAGATGGCTGTTAGCATAGAAAACAGTCTCTTCACAATCTCTCAGGGCTCTGTGGCCATGACATTGAGAACCTTTGGTTTTGATCTCAGGCCACGGGTCAAGAACTCAAATGGCCATGAAAGCCAGGTACACAACACAAGGTAGACAGGACATTAGAAAAGTGTTCTCTTCCACTTCTTTTCTTGAAATGTTAAGTGCTCTAAGGTTATCCCTTGCTCTCCCACATTTGATAGAGACCTGGGTATGGACAATTAGGTCTTTCCAATAGAATTCCCGGCACAGGTGTGATGAGGAAGGATACCTGGCGCTGAGCCTTACCTGGGGGAGTTGCAGAGGGTGTGGAGACCGCAGCAAAGTTGAGAATGCCTGTGATGTCGGAAAGGGGCAGCTACTATTCAGCTGTAACTAGTGGTAGCCAGATCATTTAGTTTCCTGAGAAAAATGTGGTTTTGTATAAAATTCCCATTTTTTGTGTCAGCTGAGTTATTTTTTAACTAATGAAAGCCCAACCTTGATTGAATAGTCACAGAGATGTTACTATTCCACACAGCAGCTTACTCCATGTTTTCCAGTTTTACTTATGGAAAAAAATTGTGTTGATTCAAAATCTAATTCTTAGGTACTTCCAAATACTGACTTAAGCCCACATTTAGGAAAAATAGTTATGAATCAAGCACTGTCCTCTTGAAGAGCCCTCGCAAAATTGGAAGATAAAGTTACCACCAGTGTATTCACTTCTAGGTCAGACATAGTGTTACTCCAAGTGTTGCTCAATATCCCGGGGTTCCCCTCTGGCTCAGTTAGACTAGAATCATTGCCCTTCATATGGCACCAAAATCTCTCACAACTCTCTAGGTATATTCTAACCAGTGCAAAGGGCCTTTCTCCTCTTTCTGGTTAAAGTCTGGTATTGTCTCACTCTGTTTAGTAAACTGATCACGTATCATTAGTACAATCACAGGCTGCCTAAGCTTTAAGACTGTTTTTTTTTTTCCACTTTTTAGCTGTTAGACTGGGTGTCCCACTAAATTACTTTGTGCCTTAGTATCTTCATTTGTAGAACAGGGATGGTAATTGAACATTTCTCATGGAAGTGGCATAAGAGTTAGCATAGGTAAAGTGCTTAGAAGTATGTCTAGCACATAGTAAATCCTGTGAAAGTATTAATACTGGCTGAATGTCCCTTATCCAAAATGTTTGGAGCCAAAAGTGTTGCAATTTGGGATTTTAATTTCAGATCTACAGATTAAAGATGTCCAACCTGTAGGTAACATTGTTGCCACTATTATTACTATTACCACTGTGACCTGTAAGTATGCCACTAGTGTGTTCATCCCTGTCATTAATAAAAATACCACGTCATAACATTGGCAGAATCCAGCCAACCCTCCCCATCGCTAGACCACCACTGATTCAATAACCAGTACCTGGCTGTCTGATCCTGCTACCACTAACCTCATGTTCTCTGTCTTGAGAGTATCTGCCACTTACTAGGCATTTTCATACTAGGCTCAGAGGACATGAATACAGTTAAAACAGGTCATTGTCCTCGCTGGGATCCCAGAAGAAGCAAATAATGAAACAGGGTAATCACTGGGAAGCAGATAGGCATAAAACCCCACAAAAGGTGCTCTGCTGTGTAGTTTTACAGTCTCCAATTTAATTTCTCCAAATACTCTGAAATGAAGGAAATCAGCAACAGATTTGTAAGGTGGTTATTTAATAAGAACTTCATCTTTATGCCTTCAATGTCTGCCATGGCTATTAACTTTGGCTTGCCATTTTTTCAAGTAGTAGTTGTTGGTTCTGGCAATTTGATGAAAGTGTATGAAAAATTACTTATCTAAAGATGTCTCACATTCTAGCCTCTACCCCTCAAGAGACTTTAAATTTTATTGGAGAGTCTTTGCTCTTACTATTTGATCAGGAATATAACAACCTTAAAAGTTGGCCTTGAGTAATGTGGATGGAACCAGTTCAGCTGTGGGGCATGGCCCATTACTGAGCGTCTCTGCACTAGCCAGCAGGGCTGCAATCCCCATAGCACGGTCACCTTCTGCTTTGCATACTGTCAAACCCAGGGACTCCGTTTTCCTTGAAATGCTAGAAACAGAGTCGCTTCGAGTTTTAATTGGTCAGAAAGGTTCTGTCTGCATTCTCTGGAATCTCATTCTTGTTCAGAGGTGCCACAGTAAATGAGAACGGGCAGCAGAGTGGTGAAACTGTTCAACCCACAGGCATGTACTCAAGCTACTGAACATTTTTCAGGAGTCCTATTTTCTCCCTGTCTTAACGCCTCTTGAGAATGAGACTCAAATGCAAGTCCTTCAGATTAAAAGACTGGCACACTGCCAACTATGCTAAGACAGCAGCTTATACCTTTCCAAGATGAGATGGTACAGTTTTAGATTGTGTAGTCTTTAAAATTATCAACCAAAAACTTACCTTGTGTTCAGATAAACAAAGCATTGGCCTCATAAAGTTGCATAGTGCGGTGAGCCTCATCATAAACAGGTAAATTGCTGAACAGTTACCTTGCCAGCATTAGATAATCTCTGTCTCTGAAAACTGAGCTCCTGGAGAAAGTTCAGAAATGCACTGAAGGAGATGTCAGAATCAAGGCCAGATTCTATTCTGCCACTCATTTTCCAAACTTGTCATGCTGTATTATTTTTGTCACTCAGAGATCACATGATTTGAAAGCCTATCAGTTTTTGCTTACAAAGGGAAGTTACGTGTCTTCATTTCTAATCAATTAAACAATATTGATTTTCAGGTGTCAAGCTACATACCAGAGCTAATGTGTCACTGAACTTAACTTTCATAAAAAACATAAAGACACAGATGGATGATAGAGCCTTATTATGAACCTTGCTGAAAATGTTCCTAGATGTATTATGCCTTTAGGGAATGCTGGTTGTGAACCACTAATAAAACGTTCAGATTCACAGTCTTGCAAAATCTTCCTGAGTTGCCAGATTTCATCTGTTGCCTCACATGTGAAACAAGTCCATTTTCTCGAGCACTGAGGTGTCCCCCAGCCTGGCTTTTCTGCCTAGAAAATGCCATTTTCGTAAAGAGCTGTCAGGCTTCATGTCCTTTGGTTTATGATTTAGCTGTTCAGGAAAAGTGCAGGCTGCTCTTGCTCGCTCAGTTCTGGTGATATGTGTTTTTGTTTTATTAAATCTTTAAAATACTGGGCTTGTTTTTTATGGCCTCCATATATTCTTTTGTTCCTCTCTTTGACTCGTTAGATCACATTTTTTTCTGTCCTTTGTAAAAATCTGGGTGCCTTTCTGAAGAGCACTGTGGGCTGCAGCACGACTGCATAATACAGTGGAGGGATGTGTTTGATCTCCAGGGGCTGTGGCTCTGGGATGAGTCACTGATGGCAAGGTCAGAGGCCTCTCAGAGATGGCTCTTGCCAGATTTGGATTGAGAGCTCAGAGATCATTTGGTACAAATCAGAGTGATCTCTACAAAAGTCCCAAACAATGCGTGTTCCGGGTGTGAGCAGTTATGACTGAGATAGATCTGATTAGCAAAAGCAAGTTCTTGTCCAGCTGTGGACTTGTGTGCATTCAAGCGCTGGGACTCACACTCTTGCTTTAGTAGCCTGATGCTTCTGACTCTGGAGCAGCTCATTTGGAGACACTAAAAGAACAGGACCCGCAGGCAGCTCTGAGCTCCAGGTGCCTCACTGGGCTGGTGCTTCAAGTCTTCTTGTCAGCCACAGCTCCTGCGTTCCCAAGAATAAACTCAAGAAGAGTTGCCATTTCACGACTCTGTCCCTGCGCAAAGGGGCCTCAAAATCTTGAATTAATCTTGAGTACAACTTGGTCGCTCTAGTGATGTGAATCCCCAATCCATGACATCCAACTGAACTTTTTCACGTGCATACAGTATCTCACAGGCCATCCTGTACTGTTAGCTTTGGCAAGTACACGGCTGCATGTAATAAATCACGGAAGGAAAAAGCTTTTGGCCTACCATGGTTCAGGCTGCTGTAATGTTAGAATACAGAAAGCAGTTCTGTTTTTAGACATCCTTTTACTAACCAAACATTCATAATTTATGATTTCACTGTAAAATTCCTGCAACACTACACCAAAAGTAGTGCTGCCCTTTAATTAAGTGCTCTCGGTAGGAAAAAACGTGGAACTGATGTGCCAAACATCTCTCTGTGCACGGTGATTGATAGTGATTACATCTTTATGAACCCAGCCTAAAGGTCTCTACTTCCTGATGGGTGAAGTAGTCTGCAGGGCCACTTCCTGAGTCTGCCTGGCGGGGATCAGGCACTGCTAACAAAATTGGAGATAATTCAGAGGCACAAATTAGAAATATTGAGGTTTTAAGCCTTCCCCGTCTGTACTTTGTCACTAGTCTACCTGACTTTGTTCCTTGTTTCTCTGAGAACCAGTGACCAGCTGTCCCCACACCTGGGTTGTAATGCAGAGAGGAAAGCACTCATTGAAGGTCCCTTTAAAGAATTCTAGTTTGTCATATGGATAATTTTTAAGATTGGAAAAAAATGGATGACAGGAGGTACCCTATTGGTACATGAGTAGGGAACATTATAGCCAGAGAGGATGTTAAGCTGTTCCATTAAAAAAAAAAACAACAAAAAACTTTTTTTGTTTTTCACTGATAGCAGCCAATTTCAATTTTTAGAATAATACCTCTACCTACTAGGAGACTAAAATCCCTTGCCAGGTATTCCTAGGCTCATCATTTTTTCTTCTGTGGTTTAATCTTTCATCCACTAAGTCATCAAGTCAGTCCCAACTTCTAACACCTCACTGACAGGTAATACGGGTATATTTACTATACCTGAAATTCCTCAGTTTCCTGGAAAAAAGGGGAATAGATCCATTGCAAGTAGCAACACTTGTATTAAATGAACTCTTTCTTTTGTTTGCCTTCTTTCATCATAATGATAGCAGTCAAATCAACAAGTCATTTAATCATCTCTGCCTCTAAGATGACATTTTTCTGGAACTATGTTGATACTGTGTGTATGCGTTATTTTCTGATGTTTTTGCAGATTTGGGCCAGGCTTAGTCATCTATTGGTACGGATTCATCCAGGAGCTAGACTGTAACCGGGAGAGGGGCATCCTGCTCAAAGCCTGTTTTCCCACGGACATTGTCACCTTGTGCCATAGCACCGCGTGACCCCACAGATCCTGGAAGAGCAGCTGGGTGGAAGAGGTGAATCCGGAAGCAATTTACTTTCCTGCAGTGTAAACTCCTGGCAACATCTGCGCTGAACTTCAGCTGAACTCTTACTGCGTGGCCACGCCACTACCTCTCTAGACAAACATATCAAGAGTTTCTGTTTTCCTTCATCCCTTGCTGATGCGAACAGCCAAGAACTACAGACACAACCCACTTGTTATCAGCATTTCTGTCTCTGTCAAACAGTTAGTTTATAGATAGGCATAATCTTTCTTCCTTCCCGATGGTTTCTCCTTGTGTAGTGAACAAAAGAAAAAATGTGGAGCCTGAAAGGTGTGATTTTTCAATTCTCACCTCAGCCACCTTATTTTTTTTTCCTAAGCCTCCATTCATCCTCAGTCCCTCCCCCTTTCTTTTCCACACGCTCCAGATCCCCAGTAGCATTGTCTTAGGGAATAACCTAGAACAAATCTGGAAAAGCTGAAGAAGCTGGAACGGAGTTTCCCTCTCACCTGTGGGCCTCAGCACACCTGGATGCAGCCTGCACTGCGCCTTATCCCCGTGCAGTCTGTACAGTGTCCTGCCTTCGGTGGCCAAGCTGCAGAAGTACACTTGATGAGAATTTCGCTCTTGATAAGGCTTATTTGAACACCAAACATTTTACATTTATCTCATTTAAAAGTATTAGTTATGTCTGGAAACCACACTTTGGCTTGAGGCTAAGAGAAAGGGTTGAAACTAACAGCGCATGCTGTCTAGAGTTTATCTTTAAACATGATTAGTTGTCAGTACTCTGCTAGCCAGTATTTTTATGAATACGAAAGCACATTCTGTAGTGCACTGCTTTGTATCTGCATTTTATATTACATAATTCTATAACACTCGATTAATTTAGACATTAGAAATGTTTGGCTTTGAATGAATTAACTGTAACGAAAATAAACCTAGGGAAATTTTTACATAAGCAAAATAAAGTAGATTTTATATTTACTCACATTAATTTATTCACTTCTGTATACTGCAGACCAGACTTCAATCTAAAGGAAAATGTCAATAAATTAATTTTAAATATATCTTTTAAGAAATTAAAAATTATCTATTTCAGAAACGTATTTAGGAAAATATTTGCATCCATGCTTGTGAAACATAACTTTTTATATTGTCAAACAGATGATTTTGGAAATATTAATAAAAATATAACTTTTACAAACACCTGTGTTACACAGACTGCTTGATTCTTTCAAAAGACTAAATTTGTCTTTGCTGCTTTGTTTTATACCTAAGCAAGTTTGTAAAATTCCGCCTGTTCTTCCTTTGTGTGTGTCTGTGTTTGTTTGAGACAGGGCCTCACTGTAATTCAGGCGGGCTGTGAACTCACCGTGTACCCCAGGCCGGACTGAAGCTCGAGGAGATGCCCCTTTCTCGGCCTCCTGTGTGCTGGGATTACAGAGATGCTCCACCCAGCTGACTGTTCTTCCTTTCAAAGGACATGCACATATTGAGTCCAAAATAGGATTTTAACTCTGAAGTGAGGCGACATTAAATCACAAGAGAGAAGGAAGATGAAGTGGTAAAGAGGTGTCAGGCAAACTTCTGTTTTCCATATAAAATTCATTATGCAGGGTTTGTAAGTGAGATAGAAGGATTTGAAACTACTAATATATTGCCTTGATATATACACACACACTTGAAACAGAAACGGTCCTAAGAACAGGTTTCATGGCATGCTCAAAACTGCTTTTTTCCCTTCCTTAGGAAAAAATTACATTTATCTGCCCAGATACCGAAAATCCTGTTAAAACCTTGTCAAGAATTTGTTTGTTTTACATTAAACAAATTTATGATTAGCAGGCACAAATAAATTTTAAAAATAAAAAAGGTGCTTGGATTTTGTATTTATTCTTCTACCTGGAACCCTGACATAATATGTTGTGAGAAGGTTCTGGTATTCACTGGCAAAGAACTCCAATTTATGAATACGGCTTTACAATTTGGCTTTTAAAGTGACAGAGAAACCAGAAGTAAACTGTACATGCTGTGATAAAGTTACAACTGACTCAAAAATAAGATTTTTCCCACACAAAAACTAATGTGATTATTATACTGGCTACATTTGAGTTGGAGAGATATGGGAGAGTAGGGAGGAATGTTTCTAAATTGGAAATTTAAAGCCTCCTTGTGTTTTCTTTTACGTTAAAAATACCTATCTGTGTTTCATCTCTATATGTTGTTTGTTGGGTTTTTTTGGGGGGGTCTAAATAATATAAACAGTCTTGGAAAATAGACATGGAATAACAACTTATTTTTATTACTGTCATCATTAGAATAGTAACATAAAAGCTAAATCTTGTTTTATGGAACATTCTGTGTACTACACTCAGGAATTGCACCAACCTAAGAAGCACACAGGAGTGTGTGTAAACCATAGCATGAAGCGTTCTCTCCCGCATGCAGAAGCCCTCAAACACGAGACACCCGTTTGACGTATGAGTGAGGATGGGTTTCATGGGGTGACTTCAGAGACTCCTACCATCCTTGCCTCCTCTCCCAGGAAGCCATAAACAGTCGAGACTCGTTATTCTTTTGCCTTTTGGTGAGGTATATGTCAACTCTTCAACATGCTCGTACAGTTGCATATAAAAGGTAAAGTCCAGAGATCTAAAGTAGAAAGTGGATCTCCAGGGGAAATAATTTTCTTTTAACCATTGGTGTGTGTATCTGCTCATTATCTGTAAGGCTTGATTTCACCCTAGAAAAGAATAAATTGTTGGTCTTTGGGGGGTGCATTAACTCATGCAAGCCACCAGAGGATAACTTAGAGCCCTGATGAGGTAATCTACTAAATGGTCTCTGGTGGGACACCCTAATTAATGCACTATGCCAAAGTGAACAGTTAATTCACTGCCTCCAACTAGAGTTACGCCCATTGTTTCCTTTCCTCTTTGAAACCAAGATACCTTCGCTGTTTGCTCTTTTTAACCTGCTCCCATCAATAGACCTGGTGTCTCAACTGAACTAAACCATTGCAGTCCTGTTCTTACCTTAACTATTCCTTTCTTACTGGTCCTCTTCCTCATCACCAGCCTTTGCCAGTTTCCTTCCCTATGTGCACTGTGCATTTCTCACTTTGTTTTGACTTTTTCTCACTAGAAAATGATCCAAGGGCCAAAATACATATCATCTAAATCCTGGTGCATATTTTGAGGGCGTGGTGAGCACTTGGCCTCATCTCTTTGAGGATGAGCAAAACCTAGGCATATTTCATGTGCCGAAATTTTTAAACCCATGTGTGGCACCTGTAGGATCATACAACTTTTAACTAAGACCATAAGGTTTTACAGGGTTAAATATGGTATGAGGTTTTTGCCTTCAGTAAATGTTTTGGTACAAGGAGCCAACAAAACATGTAAAACTTTTACAGCTTTTATTAAGCCTAAATGATGATATTCAGCTAACGAAAATTATGAATTAATAAAATGTCCATGACTTTGAGAATTTTTCAGCCTATTTATCATGAAGACAGCTTCCAATGTCACAGTAACTATTTTATGACAAAGTCAAGCAAACTGAACTAAAGAGTGAGAGTTTGCCTGCAGTGTCCCCATGTACAGAAAAATGCCCATCTGAACCTGTCTGTGTCACTCTCCAGTTAAGGTAGGGTTCCGTGTGACGAAGTTTGGGTCATCTTATCACAGAATTGAAAACTAACCTTCCTATGCATAGTAAAAATGGTCTGAGCCCATTTTATTAAGAATGTGCCTGGATCCCGAAGATTAAATAAGGAAGGTGGAATTATAAATTAAATAATAACCAGCTTGGGTTCCCCTTGTGTTTTTTACCTTCCTGCTATTGTTTTGAATAAGGCTGTGGGACAAAGAGCCGCTTAGGTCAAGCACTATAAATTACAGTTTTCATACAATAGTAATCCACTCAAATGATTTCAAAGTCTGATCAAAGTACTTGAAAAAGACTTCTAAAACTTTTCCACTATACAGGGGAGGGAGGGGCTCATTTGATGCCTTAAGTTGTTTTAGTCAGTGTAGCAAAGCTCGATCTTGAGGTCATAGCTACTTTGTATAAAATACAACTCATGATTAAATAAATCCAACTTTCTTTTATTGTTTCGTGTGTTAGAAAAAGATTTAAGCTTTCATGCAGTTAACTAGGGCAACTAAACATTAGTCACTTGTAATATAAGGAAAAGATACATATGGTAATATTTTAAAATAAGCATGACTTACTGATTAAATATGACAGGATTGTGTTAAAGCATTTGTTAAAGCTAACTAACCCATGCACTTAGAATAAAGCAGATCTCTGGATTTATTTAGCATTTTAATAATAATCATATCAATAGATGCTTTTGTTTTCAGCCTTTTTCCCTCACTTAGATTTATCCGGAGCTGTCTGTGTATCAGGCAAGGATGGTGGGAAGTACCCCAGCAATCCCAAAGCTAAGCGAATTCTGGGCTCACCATATATAAAGTTAGTGTGGACGGCAGCAACAGTGTCAGGCTCAAAGAAGAACCCTTGGTACTGTGTCGGCAATTTTTATTTTTTAAAAGGAGGTCATTTTGAAATGCTGACATGAAATATAACCAAGTCAATTAAGTAATAACAATTGAAGTTCAGAGTTTAATTGAGGGCCAAACATGAAGCTGATGACCATTAACCTAAAACGGTCATTAATTCCCCTGGAAACTGCTTTGGTTAAAGGCATCTCAAGACTAACTGGCACTTTTTTCTTTTAAAAATACCTTTTGTCATTTTTACATTCAGCACAAATACATTCAGAAATAATTTAGTGTGTCTATAGTAGATTTTCTGTACATTTTAAGTTTCAATTGAGGTTCTTTTGTAGGACAAGTCAAAACTTAAATTATAAAAACTGCCATTTTCTATATAAACTATAGTTTTTTAAGTAACAAATATACACATTATTTAGTTAATTAGTGATTATCTTAATTGGGACTTCTTTCTGTACTGGTTTAATGTAAGATATTTTATTAGATTAGAAACCGCATTTTGTTTCATTTACTTCTCTTTATTTCCTAGTATCTGACAGAATTCCTCGTATAGAGCAAGTGTTCAATAAATGTTGAATAATTATTAAATTTACATTAAAAATGTTCTTACCAGTTTGCATTAAGCAAATAAGTGGAACCTTTTGTTCCATTTTCTGCAGCTTGACAAATAGGTGTATTTACTGGAATCAAAGAAAGGTATCCTATATGTTGATGTTAATTAAAGAATTAATTACATTAGACAGCATCAAAATCTGAAGTAAAGCAAATTTATGGAGAATAATTTAGGATGCATATTTAGTTTTAAGGGGGATTCATATAACCATATTGCATTTGCTTTTTTTTTAAAGAATTTATTGAGAGAGACAGCTTTTTTCTGAGAGAGAAAGGGGTCCAGAAAATGGTTTGTCACTGTATTTGCTTTAAAATTAAACTTAAAGCATTATTTATCCACTAAATTAATGACAACCTTAAAAATCTTGTCTTTCTTTTAAGGCTTATCTTTAACCTTACATTTCTACTTTAAAAACAGTTTACCTTAAAACTATGTGAAGCCCCAAATCACAGTGTTTCACTCACAAGTTTTAAGAGTGTTCAGTGGAACTATCAGATTAATTGCAAACTTTTAATTGCTCACTTTTGTAATCTTAAAATGATGGCAAGTGCTTCCTGGCCAGAGAAGTGGCTGATGGCTTAGGACAGGATTCTTTGGTCATTTGCCAACAGGATCTGACCTTTGGAGGGTCACTGTTCATGAACTTCTAGGTGGGCGTTTCCATTGTTAGTCATTAATTCACACTATATTATCATTTGAAAACTAAAGACATTTAACATAGTTCCTCATATTTTAGAAATTTGCAATACAAAAGATACTAGAACTTCCACATTTCTTTTTTGCTGGTTTCCCAGGACTTTATCTCTTGGGACTATTTTGTATGTGACTTCCTCTTTGAAAATCAAGAGAGAAATGACCACTATAAAGGTATCTGTGAGATCCAGTCCTCTTTGACTCCATGTGATAATTCTGTCTTGTATTTCTAATGGTAAGGCCACTTAAGGCACAAAAAATGAGTCCTTGATTTGTATTCAGAAGTGCTGCATTTGAAGTACTGTAGAGAATTTTTAAATGCAGTACAATGTCCCTTTTGGAGAAAAATAATTATTACTTGTCAAAATGGAAGAAAAACAAAAGATTTGGAAATTTCAGAAAAGACAATCACAGTGTGAGGAAGAAAAAGAGAAACCTGTGGTGCTTTTAATAAGATTTTAACCATATATTTTATTCAGCAAATAGTTCTACATTTGCTTATAATGGCTGCATTCACTGCTATTAAGGAGGATTCTTAGGGCAAGTTCAGCTCAGCAGGAAATAAGTTTATGATCAGTTATGGGCACTAGTCTTTGAAGTGGGTGGTGACCACATGGATGCCATGTATTTTCCATTCTTGCCCTGGCCATTCATTTTCAGTGCAAATATAAATAAATTATAAGCATTTGGAACAGAATGTGTAGCTGTTCACTGACCTAAGTAATAAAACAAGCAGTAACTTTCCCATGGTTCTGTAATATTGAGAGTTACAATTTTATTTAATTTTTACAATAAATGAAAATAATACAACAATAAAAGATAATTAAAAAGCAGGATAATGAAAAACTATTGAAGTGAATGTGAGTACATTATATATTAATAGAAAAATCAGTCTTTGGGTGAATTATGTTCATCATACTTGCTTCTCCACTGTCCTTAAAAGTGTTTCCCAATGATAAAGAGGTAACAGTGGAAAAGTGGGGCCAGAGATGAAGGCAAAAATTCAGGTGAGAGGAGAGGAGACAAGATGGCGGACTGGTAGGTAGCAGGAGAGAGA